>JARFIW010001612.1:0-249242 GCA_036346225.1 Platerodrilus igneus | reverse complement strand
CGCTAGCTCTACTTTAATTTTTTTCTTGCTTTCTATTAAAGCAACGACTTTGTAAAAAAATGTCCACTTGGGCACACCAGCGGCCAATACGTGTGCGACAGTGTTCTAGATTTCAAGCCCAAATAAAAAAGTTATTATCGTTTACGTGATATATAGCAAGTAGCCGCTAGCTCTACTTTAATTTTTTTCTTGCTTTCTATTAAAGCAACGACTTTGTAAAAAAATCTCCACTTGGGCACACCAGCGGCCAATACGTGTGCGACAGGGTTTTAGATTTCAAGCCCAAATAAAAAAGTTATTATCGTTTACGTGATATATAGCAAGTAGCCGCTAGCTCTACTTTAATTTTTTTCTTGCTTTCTATTAAAGCAACGACTTTGTAATAAAATGTCCACTTGGGCCCACCAGCGGCCAATACGTGTGCGACAGGGTTTTAGATTTCAAGCCCAAATAAAAAAGTTATTATCGTTTACGTGATATATATCAAGTAGCCGCTAGCTCTACTTTAATTTTTTTCTTGCTTTCTATTAAAGCAACGACTTTGTAAAAAAATCTCCATTTGGGCACACCAGTGGCCAATACGTGTGCGACAGGGTTCTAGATTTCAAGCCCAAATAAAAAAGTTATTGTCGTTTACGTGATATATAGCAAGTAGCCGCTAGCTCTACTTTAATTTTTTTCTTGCTTTCTATTAAAGCAACGACTTTGTAAAAAAATGTCCACTTGGGCACACCAGTGGCCAATACGTGTGCGACAGGGTTTTAGATTTCAAGCCCAAATAAAAAAGTTATTATCGTTTACGTGATATATAGCAAGTAGCCGCTAGCTCTACTTTAATTTTTTTCTTTCTTTCTATTAAAGCAACGACTTTGTAAAAAAATGTCCACTTGGGCACACCAGTGGCCAATACGTGTGCGACAGGGTTTTAGATTTCAAGCCCAAATAAAAAAGTTATTATCGTTTACGTGATATATATCAAGTAGCCGCTAGCTCTACTTTAATTTTTTTCTTGCTTTCTATTAAAGCAACGACTTTGTAAAAAAATCTCCACTTGGGCACACCAGCGGCCAATACGTGTGCGACAGGGTTTTAGATTTCAAGCCCAAATAAAAAAGTTATTATCGTTTACGTGATATATAGCAAGTAGCCGCTAGCTCTACTTTAATTTTTTTCTTGCTTTCTATTAAAGCAACGACTTTGTAAAAAAATGTCCACTTGGGCACACCAGTGGCCAATACGTGTGCGACTGGGTTCTAGATTTCAAGCCCAAATAAAAACGTTATTATGGATGGATTTTGGTAAAAAATTAAAAATAGAGATAACTTTTCGGAAGTTTACCAATTTAAATTTTTTTACATATTTGGATTGCTCTGGAAATTTTATACTGATTTGCTAGATTACACAGATTTATCTCAAAATACCGCGCAATGCTGTTTAGAAACAGATTATTTAATTTCAACACAAACACTGTATCGTTTGTAAAGAGATAATTTTTAAATGAGTAAGTAGTAGTCTGATTTAAAAATTTTAAGAGATTTGAGTAGCTGAGAAAAAAACAATTTTAATTGATATCTTATTAAAAATACGGCTAAGAATTGGTATTGATAAAAAACTAAAAACAGAGGTAAAACCGCGAGAGGTTGCCCGATTTAAATTTTTTTACAGATTTGAGTGGCTGTGAAAAAATTATAGCAGTCTGATAGGCTGTACTACTGGGAAATGTACATAAGGTAGGTAGAAAATGCAATTAAGGTAAATGTAGGAGAAACGAACAAGGTGTTTAGAAATTAAAAACATAAGTATGCTACAAAATGTGGCGTTTTAGTAAAGGTATTATTACACTTAAAATACGCGGTACTGATTATTCTGAACGGACCTGCACCATGACGAAGTTCTAAAATATTAAAACTGGTAGAATGGCCTGCTTGTTTCAATGAGCTAAAGAGCCGACCTATAGGTTTAACCAAATTAGTGGGGTCTTTAATGAGGAACAACACTAAGACAGGTCTCCAAAAGAGAGCAACAGCTTTTTCGGTACTTAGAGTAGCAGACACCATTGGGGTCGGTATGACATTCTAAGACACACTACTGCGTTGTGGAAGGCAACAGGAAACCACCACATTACCTCCCAAGTACACTGCGTACAGACATTTTTAGTAAAGATGATGACATCTTCTGGTGTAAAAAATTCCGGAGGTAAAATGGTCCCTATATGTGATTTTCCAATGCTCCACCGAAGGTACTACATTGGCCAGGAAGCGAAATTTTTTTACCTGAAAAATTTGGAAATTTTGCCGAACCCTTGCTGTTCCAAGCAAGGTAGGGATCATTAACGTGCGTTAACAACACTCACACATGGGACCTCCATTTTGTTTCTCAACCGAACGAGGGTGTAATTTTTGTGAAAAATGCTCGCTTAACATTTTTTAAGCGGACCGTGTCAGGATTCGAACTGGGGACCTTGGGCGTAGTAGTTACACGCATACCAACTACGCCACGAAGCCGCCCGGTAAAATAGTCCCACATTCGGATCTCCGGGAGGGGACTACTTCGGGGGATGTGATCCGAAAGTATAAAAAAAGATATGTAAACATTCTGCGAGTCGGAGCGTGAAATGTCAGAAGCAAGAAGCAAGCAGGTAAGCTAGAGAACTGAAAATCGAAATGGATAGGTTAGCACTACACATAGTAGGGATCAGCGAAGTCCGGTGGCCAGAGTCGGGGATTTTAGAGTGGGGACTTCAGGGTAATTCATACAGGATCAGAAGAAGGAAATTCGGGTGTGGAGATAGTTATGCGAAAAAGGATAGGACGGCGTGTAGAAAACTACTTACAAAAGAACGAAAGAGTACTCATGGTTAGATTAGAATCTAGAGCGGTAAATACTGTAATAATACAAGTATACATGCCCACCTCTGGTTACGGTGAGGAAGAGGCAGAGGCGAGCTACAAAGATATCGAAAACATACAAAGATACCTAAAAGGACATGAAAATTTAATAATTGGGGAATTTTAATGTAGTTATAGATGAGGGTAGAGAAGGAACAGTAATAGGTTTATGTGGATTAGGCACGAAAAATGACAGGGAAAATAGGCTGATAGAATTGTGCAATAAGAACAATTTAACCATCACAAATACATTATATCAACATCATACTAGAAGACGATACACGTAGAAGATGCAAGGGGATATAGGAAGATATCAAATACATGATATTATTGTCAGACAACGGTTTAGGAATCAAGTAAAAGATTGTAGAAGCTACCCATAAATAGATATAGACACTGCCCACAACATTGTAATGATGAAGCCCGCTATTAAATTTAAAAATTAGAAAAAGAAACGTAAATAAGGCACTTTGACTTTGAGAGGTTGAAAGATTAAGATATCCACGAAAGATTTCAAAAAGGTCAAATGAATTTCTGAAAGATATCGGAAAAATTGCTGATACTAAGGAAATTGAAATAGAATGGAATAACATTAAATCCAGCTTAGACATGGCGGGCAGAGATATTTTGGGGTATACACAAAAAGAAAATAAGAAACCACGGATAACAAAGGATATCCTGAATTTAATAAAAAAAAGACGAAAATACAAAAATGGATTAGATGAAACAGGAAAACAGAGATACAAAGCCATAAAATGGGAAGTTATTCGCAAATGCAAGAAAGCCAAAGAACAATGGATTGATGAAAAGTGTAAAGAGGTACAAACTAAGATGGAAATAGGAAAGACAGACGAAGCATACAAATTAATTAGAATGAATTTTAGGGATATAAAACCATATCACAAAAATATAAGGGACGCGGGAGAAAACGTCATTATAGAAAATGTAGAAAAAGTGATTAGATGGCGAGAATATATAGGTAATTTATATGCAGGAGAGGAAATAACAGCATTAGAACAGGAATCAGACACTGAAAATGAAGACTTGGAATATCGTATACTTAGAGATGAGTTTGAATTAGCATTAAAGGGTCTGAAAGATGGTAGGGCTCCGAGTACAGAGAAGGTGCAAGCAGAAACTCCAAAAACCTCTGGACAAGCAGTAACAGAACGAATCTTCCAACCTGTAAGCTATATCTATGAGACAGGCGAGTTACTCAAAGATTTCAAACGTAACATCATAGTAACTTTACCAAAAAGAAAGTGGTGCTGATAGATGTGACAGTTTTCGAACAATAAGTTTGACATCGCACGTTTCACAAATATTAACTAGAATTGTACAAAGACAAATGGAAAAACGAGCTGAAGCAATACTAGGAGAAGATCAATATGGATTTAGGCGAAACAGGGGAACACGGGAGGCTATTTTAGCTCTGAGAGTGATAATGGAGAAAACAATAGAAAAGGGAGAAAGCGTGTATATAGGGTTTGTAGATCTGGAAATAGCATTCGACGATGTAAAATGCAAAAAAAAGTTGGAAAAATTGGAATGAGTTTTAGCGATAGACGGATAGTACATTGCTTATACAATTAGGTAACGAGAACTTACAAGCGGTTAAGGATTTCTGCTACCTAGGAAGCCAAATAACGCAAGATGGAGAAAGCACAAAAGATATAAAGCAAACATTAGCACAAGGTCGTGCCACATTTAAAAAGGAAAACCAACTACTGTGTTCAAAAACAACAAACAAAGAAACAAGGAAAAGATTGGTTACAACATATGTGTGGAGCACAGCACTGTATGACTGTGAAGTGTGGACAGTAGGAGAAGCGGACAAGAAAAAGGTTGAAGCCTTTGAACTGTGATGTTACAGACGTATCATGAAGATATCATGGACAGACAAAGTTAAAATTAAAGAGGTAGTAGAAATGGCAGGGGAAGAAGAAAATATGTGGAAAACAGTAAAAAATAGGAGAGATAGGATGATAAGCCACATACTAGGATATTAGGGAATAGTGCGGAATATATTAGGAGCAGAGATAGGAAGTTGAGGTAGCTCTAGGTTGGGCTATTGCACACAGATAGTGAAAGATGTAGGTTGTGGGAATTTAAGGGTAATGTGTAGGCTAACTCAGAAGAGAAATCAATGGAGGTACGCTTCCAACCAGTCGCAAGATGGAAAAACTAATGATAAAAAATAACTATACTTAAATAATGATTATTATTATAAACAACTACAGGTATTGGTCTTGCAATATTCTCAAATAATAGTAATTGCGCGAAAGGATTTACTGGAAAACTATTAATATGGCAAATGTCTAAGTGTTGGTGGATCCTTAGCAGCGACAGATAGCTTAACCCCCTTCACTCACCACTGAATCTCGTGTTGGTTGTGAAATATTTTCAACTAATGTTGATTCTGTGAAAGGATAAATTGGAAAAACTATTAATTCGACAAAGGTTCAAGTGCTGGGGGAACTTTGCAGCCAAAGACTATTACCCCCCTTCACATACAACTGAATATCGGGGAAGTAGGGTATATAACTGTAAAACAATAGAAGATGACCGAACTGCATCAACCAAGAAAGAACAGCAGCTATGTTCAGAGACAACGAACATAGATACAAGAAGAAAACTGTTCAAAGCATAGTGGGGAGCACAGCACGGTACATCTATGAAATAGGAGCTGTAGGAAAAGCATACAGAAAGAGATAGAAGTCTTATGGAATGTTGTGCTTCAGATGTATGAGGATGGTAGCATGGACAGACAAAGTTAATAACAAATAGTTTATACAAATAGTAGAAGAATAAAGATATCTGTGGAAAACAAAAAAAATAGGAGAAATAGAAGGAAAGGATACGTTCTAAGGTATTTCTGGGGAATAGTACGGTATACATTATAAACAGAGATAGGAAAAAACGAGGTAGAGGTAGACCGAGATAAGACTTTCGCATGCAGATAGTGATAGATGCAGACTGTGCAAATTTTAGAAAAATCTTAAGTTTAGTTAAGAATAGGAAACAATGAGAGTACGTGTCCAACCAGTTCCAGGACTGAAGACCTAATGATAATGATGAATTATTTTTGTTCGCAGTTTCCGACCAATCATATTTTGTGTATTACACCAAGTTTATGATAGAAAAAATATATATTTTGAAATAAATTAACAATCAGTTCTATATTATTACTGCAATATTAAGAGATGTGGAGATATTCATTTCGACTGAATCGATGGTCGAGTGATTAAAGGCTTGACTCTCACCCAGGTAAGTCGGGTTCGATTTTCATGTAAGAACAATTTTTTTCCACTAATATAAGCACAAATGGCTGTGGTGAAGTGATGTATTCAAAATTGGTTACTCGAAGAAATCCATAGGACAGACTTATCTCGAGATTTATCGCAAAAGATGCGGGAGGAAATGAGGATGCTAGAGTAATTGAGGTCCCAATAATCTGTAAGACAAGAAGAAAACTATAAGACAGATTTGTCTCAAGGTTTATATCAACAGATTTTTATCCAGCGTAAGGAAATGAGAGAAGCTGCAGGAAAAGAGTGTCACAGAAGTCCAGATAATACCATACTATCAGCCATCCACAAAAATCAAATATAAATGCGTAGTCGAATAAGAAAACATATAAACAGGGGCTGTCCACAGGGCTCGGTCCTTGGTTCACTTCTCTGGAACATCGTAATTGAGGAACTTCAGGAAAAGCTGGATACCATCAGGGAGGTTTCGACGACGATAGCATACGCCGGCGATATCTTACTGTTGGTCGAAGGTAACTCCAGAAGCGAACTCGAGAACAAATCAAACAATGCCTTGAATGAAGTCCAGAACTGGTGCAGAGCAAACAAGGTGAGTATTGCGCCCAACAAAACCAAATATATGCTTATAAAAGGAGCACTAAAGCGTGATCCCATAATTAAACTAGAAGGAGTCAACATCAGGAGATCCCCTTCATACAAATACTTAGGTATAACCCTAGACGAGAAATTAAATTTCACTGAGCATATAACAACCGTGTGCAATAATGCAACAAAGGTCATGCAAAACATCGCAACACTGGCGCAACGGCATTACGAAATCCCCCTTGCCTGTGTGAGGCTATACCTCAACAGCGGCAATGGTTTCATATGCTGCGAGCGCTTGGGGCCACTGCCTAAACATAATCAAGGTAAAACAAAAACTATTGTTAACCCAAAGAAGCATAATCCTAAGAATGACAGGGGCATATAGAACAACGGCACATGACGCTCTCCATGTGCTAATCGGAACAATGCCACTCGACCTAATAACCAAGCAAAGAGCAGCAATATATCATTTAACAAACAACGACCAAAATTAATTAAAACAACTTTTAAAAACCGATAATCCCCCAACCACCAAAAAAGGGATAAAAGAAAGCATAATCGCGGAATGGCAAGCTAGATGGGACGGCAGCGATACTGGTAGAAGGGTGTACGCTGTCATTCCTAACATAACACAAAGACTAACTAACAAACATCTCATACCTAGCAGAGGACTGATCCACTTCCTCACTGGGCACGGCCCGTATCCGACCTATCGGGACCGTATGCTCTTAGCACAAAACGACACCTGTACATGCGGAGAGGCTGGTACGCCCGAGCACGTTGTGTTTGAGTGCGTAGACCTTACCCAGGAACTACACGGATACAGAACAATACTACAAGACATCACTATCAACGAAATGATATGGAACGAACAAATTTTCCCATACCTAAACGCACTGACTCAAAAGACTACGCAAGTATTACACAACCGCTACCTTGAACAGGCCTCTTAAAAACGGCACGCAATCTTACATACCAAACTGAGACACCTAGGAACAACTTCTCTAGGATCCCGGGGGCTGCACCCCCGACGCCAGAGTTCGTCTTCTGGAAATTCCGAGAACAATAGCTCTCGAAGATCGAAGAAGGTACTCAAACCCGATCATAACCTACCGACCAAATATGTCTCTAGCAATAAGGACTAACATTAGTATTAAGTTAGGCTAAGTTTTAGGATAAGTAGTAGAATAGGAACTTTTTACGCTAACACCACTGTATGAAATCAAAAACTAACAGTAATTGAGGCAACAAAATGTCAAACTGAAGTATTTATTTCCACCCAACTGTAACCTGTACCATTCAAACATGCATAAAAGAAATTAACCTTTTGGAAAACGAACATACACAACCACACAAACACGAGCGTAAACACAAACACACACACGCACACACACACACACACACACACACGCAACACAACACATGCAAAACAAATGTGCCCTTCAACAATCTGGATTTCCGGCTGCCGATGGTCCAAATCGAAGAGTACAAATTCTGCGGAATGCTTTTCCTCAAAGACTTGGATTTCCGGCTGCCGATGGTCCTGGACAGAGAGCGAGAGCACGAAGCAGAAACAACACCAACACCACCACAACTACAAACACAAAAAAAGCAAACCCATACACACCAACACAACACATACAAACACAAATTGTGCCCCTCAATAATCCGGATTTCCGGCTGCCGATGGTCCGGATGAAGGGTACAAATTCTGCGGGGCGCTTTCCCTCAAGACTTGGATTTCCGGCTGCCGATGGTCCTGGACAGAGAGCGAGAGCACGAAGCAGAAACAACACCAACACCACCACAACTACAAACACAAAAAAAGCAAACCCATAGACACCAACACAACACATACAAACACAAATTGTGCCCCTCAATAATCCGGATTTCCGGCTGCCGATGGTCCGGATGAAGGGTACAAATTCTGCGGGGCGCTTTCCCTCAAGACTGGAATTTCCGGCTGCCGATGGTCCTAGTCAAGAGCGAAGGTACAACGTAGAAACAACATCAACAATAAACACAACAATTAACCAACACGATAAAACACACTAGCGCACACACAAACATCGACACTTACTCAATTACACACAACAAAGAAAAACACCCAAACACAATCCGTACTAAATGATAGTAATCAAGCACAGGTTACAATGGGGGGATAACAGGTCTGTCTAAAATGTCAGATGACAGACGACTAGAATGTTAGATTTAAAAATAAAAACAAATGGATGCGTAGAGACAGTAGAGCTAGCGGCTACTTGATATATATCACGTAAACGATAATAACTTTTTTATTTGGGCTTGAAATCTAAAACCCTGTCGCACACGTATTAGCCGCTGGTGTGCCCAAGTGGAGATTTTTTTTACAAAGTCGTTGCTTTAATAGAAAGCAAGAAAAAAATTAAAGTAGAGCTAGCGGCTACTTGCTATATATCACGTAAACGATAATAACTTTTTTATTTGGGCTTGAAATCTAAAACCCTGTCGCACACGTATTGGCCGCTGGTGTGCCCAAGTGGAGATTTTTTTACAAAGTCGTTGCTTTGATAGAAAGCAAAAAAAAATTAAAGTAGAGCTAGTGGCTACTTGCTATATATCACGTAAACGATAATAACTTTTTTATTTGGGCTTGAAATCTAAAACCCTGTCGCACACGTATTGGCCGCTGGTGTGCCCAAGTGGAGATTTTTTTACAAAGTCGTTGCTTTGATAGAAAGCAAAAAAAAATTAAAGTAGAGCTAGCGGCTACTTGCTATATATCACGTAAACGATAATAACTTTTTTATTTGGGCTTGAAATCTAAAACCCTGTCGCACACGTATTGGCCGCTGGTGTGCCCAAGTGGAGATTTTTTTACAAAGTCGTTGCTTTAATAGAAAGCAAGAAAATAATTAAAGTAGAGCTAGCGGCTACTTGCTATATATCATGTAAACGATAATAACTTTTTTATTTGGGCTTGAAATCTAAAACCCTGTCGCACACGTATTGGCCGCTGGTGTGCCCAAGTGGAGATTTTTTTACAAAGTCGTTGCTTTGATAGAAAGCAAAAAAAATTAAAGTAGAGCTAGCGGTTACTTGCTATATATCACGTAAACGATAATAACTTTTTTATTTGGGCTTGAAATCTAGAACCCTGTCGCACACGTATTGGCCGCTGGTGTGCCCAAGCGGAGATTTTTTTACAAAGTCGTTGCTTGAATAGAAAGCACGAAAAAAATTAAAGTAGAGCTAGCGGTTACTTGATACATATCACGTAAACGATAATAACTTTTTTATTTGGGCTTGAAATCTAAAACCCTGTCGCACACGTATTGGCCGCTGGTGTGCCCAAGTGGAGATTTTTTTACAAAGTGGTTGCTTTAATAGAAAGCAAGAAAAAAGTTAAAGTAGAGCTAGCGGCTACTTGCTATATATCACGTAAACGATAATAACTTTTTTATTTGGGCTTGAAATCTAAAACCCTGTCGCACACGTATTGGCCGCTGGTGTGCCCAAGTGGAGATTTTTTTACAAAATGGTTGCTTTAATAGAAAGCAAGAAAAAAGTTAAAGTAGAGCTAGCGGCTACTTGCTATATATCACGTAAACGATAATAACTTTTTTATTTGGGCTTGAAATCTAAAACCCTGTCGCACACGTATTGGCCGCTGGTGTGCCCAAGTGGAGATTTTTTACAAAGTCGTTGCTTTAATAGAAAGCAAGAAAAAAATTAAAGTAGAGCTAGCGGCTACTTGCTATATATCACGTAAACGATAATAACTTTTTTATTTGGGCTTGAAATCTAAAACCCTGTCGCACACGTATTGGCCGCTGGTGTGCCCAAGTGGAGATTTTTTACAAAGTCGTTGCTTTAATAGAAAGCAAGAAAAAAATTAAAGTAGAGCTAGCGGCTACTTGCTATATATCACGTAAACGATAATAACTTTTTTATTTGGGCTTGAAATCTAAAACCCTGTCGCACACGTATTGGCCGCTGGTGTGCCGAAATGGAGATTTTTTTACAAAGTCGTTGCTTTAATAGAAAGCAAGAAAAAAATTAAAGTAGAGCTAGCGGCTACTTGCTATATATCACGTAAACGATAATAACTTTTTTATTTGGGCTTGAAATCTAAAACCCTGTCGCACACGTATTGGCCGCTGGTGTGCCCAAGTGGAGATTTTTTTACAAAGTGGTTGCTTTAATAGAAAGCAAGAAAAAAATTAAAGTAGAGCTAGTGGCTACTTGCTATATATCACGTAAACGATAATAACTTTTTTATTTGGGCTTGAAATCTAAAACCCTGTCGCACACGTATTGGCCGCTGGTGTGCCCAAGTGGAGATTTTTTTACAAAGTCGTTGCTTGAATAGAAAGCAAGAAAAAAATTAAAGTAGAGCTAGCGGTTACTTGATACATATCACGTAAACGATAATAACTTTTTTATTTGGGCTTGAAATCTAAAACCCTGTCGCACACGTATTGGCCGCTGGTGTGCCCAAATGGAGATTTTTACAAAGTATTGGCCGCTGGTGTGCCCAAGTGGAGATTTTTTTACAAAGTCGTTGCTTTAATAGAAAGCAAGAAAAAAATTAAAGTAGAGCTAGCGGCTACTTGCTATATATCACGTAAACGATAATAACTTTTTTATTTGGGCTTGAAATCTAAAACCCTGTCGCACACGTATTGCCGCTGGTGTGCCCAAGTGGAGATTTTTACAAAGTCGTTGCTTTAATAGAAAGCAAGAAAAAATTAAAGTAGAGCTAGCGGCTACTTGCTATATATCACGTAAACGATAATAACTTTTTATTTGGGCTTGAAATCTAAAACCCTGTCGCACACGTATTGCCGCGGTGTGCCCAAGTGGAGATTTTTACAAAGTCGTTGCTTTAATAGAAAGCAAGAAAAATTAAAGTAGAGCTACGGCTACTTGTATATATCACTAAACGATAATAACTTTTTATTTGGGCTTGAAATCTAAAACCCTGTCGCACACGTATTGGCCGCTGGTGTGCCCAAGTGGAGATTTTTACAAAGTCGTTGCTTTAATAGAAAGCAAAAAAAATTAAAGTAGAGCTAGCGGCTACTTGTATATATCACGTAAACGATAATAACTTTTTATTTGGGCTTGAAATCTAAACCCTGTCGCACACGTATTGGCCGCTGGTGTGCCCAAGGGAGATTTTTACAAAGTCGTTGCTTGAATAGAAAGCACAAAAAATTAAAGTAGAGCTAGCGGTTACTTGATACATATCACGTAAACGATAATAACTTTTTATTTGGGCTTGAAATCTAAAACCCTGTCGCACACGTATTGGCCGCTGGTGTGCCCAAGTGGAGATTTTTACAAAGTGGTTGCTTTAATAGAAAGCAAGAAAAAATTAAAGTAGAGCTAGCGGCTACTTGTATATATCACGTAAACGATAATAACTTTTTATTTGGGCTTGAAATCTAAAACCCTGTCGCACACGTATTGGCCGCTGGTGTGCCCAAGTGGAGATTTTTACAAAGTCGTTGCTTTAATAGAAAGCAAGAAAAAATTAAAGTAGAGCTAGCGGCTACTTGATATATCACGTAAACGATAATAACTTTTTATTTGGGCTTGAAATCTAAAACCCTGTCGCACACGTATTGGCCGCTGGTGTGCCCAAGTGGAGATTTTTACAAAGTCGTTGCTTTAATAGAAAGCAAGAAAAAATTAAAGTAGAGCTAGCGGCTACTTGCTATATATCAGTAAACGATAATAACTTTTTATTTGGGCTTGAAATCTAAAACCCTGTCGCACACGTATTGGCCGCTGGTGTGCCCAAGTGGAGATTTTTACAAAGTCGTTGCTTTAATAGAAAGCAAAAAAAATTAAAGTAGAGCTAGCGGTACTTGCTATATATCACGTAAACGATAATAACTTTTTATTTGGGCTTGAAATCTAAAACCCTGTCGCACACGTATTGGCCGCTGGTGTGCCCAAGGGAGATTTTTACAAAGTCGTTGCTTTAATAGAAAGCAGAAAAATTAAAGTAGAGCTAGCGGTTACTTGTAATATCACGTAAACGATAATAACTTTTTATTTGGGCTTGAAATCTAAAACCCTGTCGCACACGTATTGGCCGCTGGTGTGCCCAAGTGGAGATTTTTTACAAATGTTGCTTTAATAGAAAGCAAGAAAAATTAAAGTAGAGCTAGCGGTTACTTGTAATATCACGTAAACGATAATAACTTTTTATTTGGGCTTGAAATCTAAAACCCTGTCGCACACGTATTGGCCGCTGGTGTGCCCAAGTGGAGATTTTTACAAAGTGTTGCTTTAATAGAAAGCAAGAAAAAATTAAAGTAGAGCTAGCGGCTACTTGCTATATATCACGTAAACGATAATAACTTTTTATTTGGGCTTGAAATCTAAAACCCTGTCGCACACGTATTAGCCGCTGGTGTGCCCAAGTGGAGATTTTTTTACAAAGTCGTTGCTTTAATAGAAAGCAAGAAAAAAATTAAAGTAGAGCTAGCGGCTACTTGCTATATATCACGTAAACGATAATAACTTTTTATTTGGGCTTGAAATCTAAAACCCTGTCGCACACGTATTGGCCGCTGGTGTGCCCAATGGAGATTTTTACAAAGTCGTTGCTTTAATAGAAAGCAAGAAAAAAATTAAAGTAGAGCTAGCGGCTACTTGCTATATATCACGTAAACGATAATAACTTTTTTATTTGGGCTTGAAATCTAAAACCCTGTCGCACACGTATTAGCCGCCGGTGTGCCCAAGTGGAGATTATTTTACAAAGTCGTTGCTTTAATAGAAAGCAAGAAAAAAATTAAAGTAGAGCTACAGGCTACTTAATATATATCACATAAACGATAATAACTTTTTTATTTGGGCTTGAAATCTAAAACCCTGTCGCACACGTATTGGCCGCTGGTGTGCCCAAGTGGAGATTTTTTTACAAAGTCGTTGCTTTAATAGAAAGCAAGAAAAAAATTAAAGTAGAGCTAGCGGCTACTTGATATATATCACATAAACGATAATAACTTTTTTATTTGGGCTTGAAATCTAGAACCCTGTCGCACACGTATTGGCCACTGGTGTGCCCAAGTGGACATTTTTTTACAAAGTCGTTGCTTGAATAGAAAGCACGAAAAAAATTAAAGTAGAGCTAGCGGTTACTTGATACATATCACGTAAACGATAATAACTTTTTTATTTGGGCTTGAAATCTAAAACCCTGTCGCACACGTATTGGCCGCTGGTGTGCCCAAGTGGAGATTTTTTTACAAAGTGGTTGCTTTAATAGAAAGCAAGAAAAAAATTAAAGTAGAGCTAGCGGCTACTTGCTATATATCACGTAAACGATAATAACTTTTTTATTTGGGCTTGAAATCTAAAACCCTGCCGCACACGTATTGGCCGCTGGTGTGCCCAAGTGGACATTTTTTTACAAAGTCGTTGCTTGAATAGAAAGCACGAAAAAAATTAAAGTAGAGCTAGCGGCTACTTGATATATATCACATAAACGATAATAACTTTTTTATTTGGGCTTGAAATCTAGAACCCTGTCGCACACGTTTTGGCCACTGGTGTGCCCAAGTGGACATTTTTTTACAAAGTCGTTGCTTGAATAGAAAGCACGAAAAAAATTAAAGTAGAGCTAGCGGTTACTTGATACATATCACGTAAACGATAATAACTTTTTTATTTGGGCTTGAAATCTAAAACCCTGTCGCACACGTATTGGCCGCTGGTGTGCCCAAGTGGAGATTTTTTTACAAAGTGGTTGCTTTAATAGAAAGCAAGAAAAAATTTAAAGTGGAGCTAGCGGCTACTTGATATATGTCACGTAAACGTTAATAACTTTTCCTATAATGTTTGAATATATACAGAAATTTAGATTTTTAGTAAGAATATATATGTGCTTCTGGAGATTTTATCAGATGTCACTAATTTCAATAGGTATTTAGCAAAGTTCTGTTTTAGATTTGTTTACTAAACACGGTTATTGTATTTGTTCTTTCTTACTTACAATAGGTTGTATTGTAAGAAACAGGGGGTGGAGCTATTTTATGTTGGGTTAAAATAGGCGTGGCTTTAACGATGATTGGTATGGGGGCGTGGCTATTTGAAGAGGCGGAGTTTAGGCTGCTAACTCTAGCTGCTAACTTCACTGACGTACGTAATGTTCGTTTTGTAAGTGAATTATGCTAAGTCTCATGCACAATAATTAAAATCTAACACCAATGAATTGATGTATCAAACATTGAATTGTCTACGAATTTGACAAAAGGGTTACCATGCAGTGCTTTTCTTACTTCTTGGAACAGCTTAGCATATAACAATTGGAGGTTAGTCATCAAACTTATTTAAACCAAAAAGGCATTGGCCTGCGCGGCAAACTTCTGATATTACATAATTTAAAAAAGAGCACATGTTTTGAGATGCACAAGTGTGACAGTAACTAAGCAGGGTTTTTAACCACTGTCAATTTGAGACTAATTTTTTATACAAGCTAAAAATGAGAACTATTTAAGCTTACTACTACATTCAATAATTGATTTAGTTTAAGAGTAACCATTATACATTATAAATGCCTGACACAAATGAATTTCAAAGCGCAAGTTACATTGGGCTTGAAGAATTATAGTTTGGCAGATTGATACACAATATTTTACTATCATTGGCAAATAACGAGAAATTCGTGTCTATCATCTGTCCCAATATCCGAGAGGATAGTAATTTGTTAAGAGAACTTGTGGAGAGTATTAAAAAGTGTATAATTTGACATGTACTGAATAAAATTATTATTATTAATATTATTAATATTATTATTATGTTAGATCTGCCATCTTTCTTTTTTAATACAAATCAATGTTATTAAACCGGGATTTAGAATGAAAATTAATCTGCGTTCATTAACAACATTTTCTTTTATTACAAATTATTATTGTAACTATTTTAGTTAGTTTGAATCGGATTTCGTTTGCTGTTTGGCGTAACATAAGCTAAGTAACTTTTAAGTTACTATATACTTTTATACTTTTTATTATCGAATTTGTAATAAATAACTAGTTAATTTTAATATGATTAATTTCTTTCACTTGCTCAAAACTTGATATTTTTTTTTGGGACAGTTTACTTAAACAACCTGGTTGAAACCATGCTAGTTAAACCACCAACCCTGCTAATTGAATGTAAATCACTGACATAATTATAGAAGTAGGCGAGGACGAATGTAATTTGATGGTTTCCATTCCTGTTGCTAAGTTTGCAACTTCCTAACTTAAATTTTTATCTTCGCAGAGTAATTTATCTAATGAGACATTGACATAAACCAATTATACATTTATCATAGAGATATTTGTCTAGATCTTGTCCAAATTATCAATTTTTAGCGTCAGTTTAATAATTTAAAGCCAAAGACAGTAATAGATTAATTTTCTCATTGGTTTAGATAAAACTGAATCTTCAACAAAATCTGAGTTACATGTTGTAATAATGATAGTAATTATTTATGTTTAGTGTTAGAATGGCAAGTTTAGCATAAATTCATCAATGCTTATAGGTATACTGCAAACTGAATGATTAAGATACTCATTTTCTTGGATCCGTCGCATTAATACTTGCAATGAAAAACTTTGATTTATTATATTATTAAAAATAGTGGTCTTCTTTTAATCAAAATGCAGGCAATGTTTCAAATGCTTATGGCATAGAAGTATTTGTTAACACAGTAGGATTCTTGTGGCAGCATTAATTTGTAAGTTGTCGTAGTAGTAGCTAAATTAGCAGAACCTTGAATATATATTTTTTGTTTACTTGGTTGTTTAACTTGATTTTCTCCTGGCCATTGTGTATTTTGTATATGTATAGAATAAATAAAGTCACATGTATATTTAGTTAACATAACAGCTATGCACAACTACCTTAATGATTTCACCTAAGAGAATTGTAGCTTACCCTGTAATGATATTTTTCGTATTCTGACAGTTATTAAGCTTTTTCCTCTTCAATATTACTTTTGAAGTAGATCTAGCCACTGTGTGCAAGTGCTGGCATCATTGTTCGTCGATCAACTGTGTTCTTTTCGAGAACGTTATCTTTAAGGTCAAATACTTATCCGCTCTATTTGAATTTACTGGTTTGGTTATCGAAATATTAAAAATATGTATCGGCCATGAAATTATCAGCTTTAATTTCGTACCTTATGATGCATCTGGTTATAATGGAATATCTTTATGAATAGTTGAAGATGAAGGTTGACATGCTCACTATTTTACGTATTGTAATCTTTGTTTTTCTACCTTTCTATAAATTAATGGCGTTAAGATTTTTTTGCTAAAATATAAATGGTCTGCACTCTTATCTTAGGGACTGCAATGGTTTCGTTGAATGTTATTCCTACTTGTAAAACCATACACTTGATTTAATCCAAGTTATATAAACAGTAACACAATGCCACTATTTTAGTGAGTAGGCAAAATATATTATCAAAAATTATTAACCATTGATATGTACAACCTAATTTTTCTTACAAAAGTTTGTACAATATTTATAGAATTTAAATGTTGCCACTTGAACAATAAAATAAAAAAAAATTGCTGCAATGCAATCTGCATAAACAAATTTTTATATACTTTAGTAGTGAATGAAGTTGTCAAGTACCTTAAATCGAGCTCGTTTTAATTGTTTCAGACTTATACAAAAATGAAGTTCCTAAATTAGTAATTAAATCAAACCAAAAAATTGAGGTTAATGAAATTTCTTGTGCTGCTTTAAAGAATTTTTACAGTACAGTTTTAAATATTGATAGAGTTAAAATTTTGCTATTATAAGAGGAATAACATTTGTAATACCTGTTTGCGTGTTTGGCATGTATATAGTTGTTGTCACCTGATAAGTAAGTTGATAGCGATGTTACCCAGAGGCCTCTGCCAGAATTTCCTATTACGGCTCCAACAAGGACTACACCTGTGACGATAACAGCTTCAAAAAAAGCACAATTAGACAGTGTGCACGGTCAACAGCTTTCCATAATTTACGATTCCATCACCAAAACACATTTTGCAGATTTCAGCCGAAATTTCTTATTAAACTTTAGACTGGTTATGCTGACAAGTGGTAACAATACTCTTCAGAAATTATGGCAGCACTGCAGGGTGCATTCAGAGTGGCAACGAATGGTGTTTGAAATGTCCCAAATTTTGTGGTTAGAATTCACCATATACGAATTCTATTAAAATAATACGTCTTTTTGATACCAGATTAAATACGCCAGGATCAAAATTATTTCCACGTGCTCCTGGGAATAATTTAGTATAGCGTGCTTTTCATAATAATTTAATGTCACGTGAACCCATAACTAAATGCTGAAATAAAAAACCCTCTTCGTTAACAATTTCAAATGAATTAAAGTAAAGTAGACTTACCCACTTTCGACTTTGCAAATTAAAACAAAGTGAACAAACTAACTTTTGAGCACCAAAATACCTGATACTTTTTAGGCCAAGCTCAAATTCACAACTATGAAGACCCATTTTCGTGCAAGGCTTAAATCAAAAAGGAAGACAAAATTCGCGTATCTAACAAAGTAGATAGATAATATCCCTCCTAAACACAAATGGTTTCCCAAATTAACTAACAAAATGTTGTTTTCAACCAAACACGTTTCCACGAGGTATGTATGTATGGTTGTCTATCTACCAGAATAAGTAGAATCCATTGCCGAATTAACAAAAATTGTAACAAAAAATTTTAACCTGTTACACTACCCCCTTCCCACATGAGAAACTCATAACAAACAATTCCTACTAGAAAACTAGAGTCCCTTACTTGAAAATGAGGCCCAAGAAATTAACCGGATAGCAGGTTGTAAACCCACCCCCAACAGAAAAACTAGTTTTCCTATGCGGACTTACAGGAACCAAGAGAGCAATCAGCAGATCTATCCCCTACATATTACGTATCTGGTTTCAAATCTTTAACGTGCCAAATACCAATGTCTTTGCCCTTACTGTCTCTCAGACGATAAGTGACAATTCGCGTTTTTTCTATTATTCGACAACGTACATGCTTGGGTGCTAGCTTCTGAGAAAAATCTTCAGAGGCCTTTTGACTGAAGGTTTGCAGATGTAGGACTGTCATGGTTTTTTTGAATAATTTTTCTTGGTAATGTTTCGGAAGTACTTGCTTCCACTCGGTTAGATTGCAAATTATATTGTGCTTATTGGCAACATATTTGTATAATGTTTCATTTTTAACTTTCCATAGAGCATAATTATCCGGAAGTTGTATCTGTTCAATCATTTTTGTATACCATGGATCACATCGATTCTTACATATGGTTATGATGTTTACTTGTTGTTGTGGGATGATAAGGTGATCTAGATATGTTAATTATAGGGAAGGACCAATTGCTTTTTGTAGCAATACCAATGGCAGTGTAGCGGTTATGTAATAAATAAAGCAACTACGACAAACTACTTAATAAAGGGTATAGATACCTTAAAGCCTGTGCTGCTCTGGGCAATAAAAGTCACACAAAAGGTTAGCGGACAACCAAGAACACGCACGTTTGGTGTGGTGTAACGAAAGATAGGGTGGTACACTACAGCGAGCGATATTACCAACTATGCAAAATATAAAAATATATATGTAAATAAACAAATATTTAAAAATAATATACTACCATACATGTAAGAAATGTGTATATACATCTAAACATAAAACAAAATTAAAATACCTGTAGCGGTGCTAGTTTGACCAAAGGTCGTTTTAATGTGCCATGTGCAGTTTTGATCTCAGCGACACGTATAATACCGTCCGCACCGGGAAAGGTATTAATAATACGACCAAACTTCCATTGAAGTGGAGAAAGCTGGTCGTCCTTGATGAGGACAATAGTGTCCTTTTCAACTTGTCGGACACCTACCTTAGAGTGCCATTTAACCTTCTTATTCAGAGTATGTAAGTACTCATGGCTCCAGCGAGCCCAAAAATCTTGATGGAGTTTTTGCAGGAGTTTCCACCTGCTCTTTAATGGTAAAACGTTGGTTGAATGGTCCTCATCTGGTGGTGCAGAAAGAGGCTCCATAGTTAGGAAATGACCTGGTGTTAGGCAACGCAAGTCATTTGGATCCGAACTTGAATTTAGAACAGATTCAATTTGAGTAAGAACTGTGTAAAGTTTCTCAAAGGTAAGTTTTTGTTCGCCGATTACGCGAGCTAGGTGTGTCTTTACCGACTTAACACCGCTTTCCCACAAGCCACCGAAGTGAGGGGCGCTAGGTGGATTAAACGACCACTTTATCTTTTCTGAGGTTACTGCACTATGCAGATAACTCATAAGCTGACGATAGGCACCAACAAAATTAGTACCGCAATCACTAAATATTTGAGAACAGCGTCCTCGGCGTGCTATAAATCGTCGCAAAGCGGCAAGAAACGCGTCTGCCGACAAATCCAAAACAAGTTCCATATGTGCTGCCTTAGTGGCAAAACAAACAAAATACAAATATAGGCCTTAAGAGTTTTAGAGCCTCGCAGGTGGTTAGCCTTTATTAACAGAGGGCCAGCAAAATCAACACCAACAATACTGAACGGTTTGATTTGGGTAATACGTGCTGCCGGTAGGTCTCCCATAGGAGGAGTTACCAGGACCGGTTTGGTACGAAAACATCTATGACATGATAATAAATAATTTCTGATTGAATTTTTAATAGAAAGGATCCAGAAATTCTGTTGGATAAGATACACTGTGGTATTAACACCGGGATGGCAATACCTTTCATGAGTTGACCGAATGATAAGTTCGGTTAATCGGTGCCGCTGAGGCAATAACGCAGGAAACTTTTCGAAATAGGAAAGCGAAGAATGTGTCAAGCCCAACTTACTCTTAAGATATCTTGTGGATCAACAAATGGAGAAAGCTGCAAGCTTTTAGGTAATTTACGGTTTGCCTTGATCGAAGCTATTTCCTTTGAAAATGTAACATTTTGTACATGCCGAACGATAATCATGAGAGCATTGTGTAATTCAATGTCTGTTAAGGGACCCGTATGACGTTGAGCCATGGGTTTAGAAAATCTATAAATGTAAGCCACGATGCCTTGGATTTTATATAACGATGAAAAGCGACTTAGTAAAATGTCAATGACGTTTGGATCTGTTTGAGCGACAAATGTTAGGATCTTCTTTTCCGTAGTTACCTCAGCAATTGAGGTTGACAATGTTGGTTGAGGCGGCCACGAGTCACTAGGGTAGTGAAGCCATTCAGGCCCCGCCCACCATAGCAAACATGAAATAACCGCGCTTGGCATTAATCCCCGAGATGCAGGATCAGCCGGATTATGCAAAGATTTAATATAAAACCATCGACTAGGTGCAATGATTTCTTGAATGTGGCTAACACGGTTTGCCACAAAAGTTTTCTAACGAAAAGGTGGAGAACGTATCCAAGTGAGAGCGACCGTAGAATCACTCCACGCTGAAACGTCGGAGAGTTCAATCAAGCCTTGATAAGACCGAATGGTAAAAGAAAGTAAATCGGTTAATAAAACGGCGGCACATAATTCCAAACGTGGAATGGAAATGCGGTTAATTGGAGCTATTTTTGTTTTAGCGGTTACAAATTGTACAGTTATTTCTCCAGTAGTTTGATTTATGAACTGGAAATATATTACCGCTGCATACCCTACCTCGCTAGCATCGCAAAACCCATGCAAATGACAAGTAAAAGGATCCCTAGGGGGTAAACAACGTGGTAACTTTAATGACGATAATAACGGCAACTCTTCTTGATACTGCTGCCATTGAGACGAAATGTCTGCTGGTGGGATGTCATCCCAATTTAAACCTAACATCCACAGATGCTGGATTAGGCGTTTCGCAAAAAGTGTTGGTGGGGCTAAAAATCCTAATGGATCATATATTCTGGCAACTTGCGAAAGTATGTTGCGCTTTGTACATATTGGGTTTAATGGTTTAACCCGAAATGAGAAAATATCTTCTGTAGGTGACCATTGAAGACCTAATATTTTTATTGATTCGTCAGAATCGAAATCGAGAGAAGTATATTGGCAAAAATCTGACGGAATGCCTTCCAAAATAGAAGCTGAATTAGAACTCCATTTTTGAAGTTCAAAACCAGCCAAATGCAAAAGTCGAATAATTTGATCTTTGATTTCGCGGGCCGATTGTATAGAATCTCCACCGGCGACGAAATCGTCAATATATAGATTTGACCGTATAGCCTCAGTGGCTAACGGAAACTTTTTTCCTTTGTCAATGGCTAATTGCTGAAGGGTCTTTAATGCTAGATAAGGCGATGATTTAATACCATAGGTCACTGTATTAAGCTGATAAGTCTGAATGGGTTCTTCTGCGGAGAACCGCCAAGCAATTAATTGAAACTTTCGATGTTCTTCGGTAACCAAAATTTGTCGATACATTTGGCGAACATCACAGGTAAAAACGAAACGATGAGTGCGAAATTGAAGTAAGATTGACGAAATGTCATTTTGGAGACTAGGTCCAGCCAATTGAGTGTCATTAAGTGACACGTTGTTTTTAACCTTTGCAGAGGCGTCAAAAACCACACGAATTTTAGAAGTATGACCTTCCTCTTTAAACACAGGGTGATGGGGTAAAAAATAATTATCGTTCCCAACGGGCGGAGAATCGAGTAATGCCATATGACCCGCATCAAGATAGTCTTGCATGAAATTGTTGTATTGGGCGCATAGCTCCGGTTGAGCATGCAATTTGCGCTCCAACGAAAATAGTCTTTTTTTAGCCATCTCAAAGGACTTATCAAAAATGGGCAAAGTATCGTTGAACGGTAACGCAACAATAAAACGACCGCTAGGGTCACGAGAAAACGTGTTTTCAAAAATCAAATCTGCCTTTTCTTCTTCTGGAGAAGTATAAGGCTTGGATGGCAGCTCCTCTATCTCCCAAAAACGCCTTAGGGTCTGGTCGATAGGATCTTCTACAGAAGTAAAAAATGCTTGGACAGTATCAGACTGCAAGCTTTTTGTGGGACCAATAATAGTCCAACCAAAAATTGTATTTATGGCGGCAGGCTGAAGAAATTTGCCTTGTATAACACCGCCAGTGATGATAAACGGATAAACATCTGCTCCGAGGAGCATGTCAATGGTTCCTGGAGAGTTCCAGGTCGGGTCTGCAAAGTGCAGGCCGCATAAGTGTTCCCAATTATTAGGAACTTTAACGCTAGGTAATTTGCCAGATATTGACGAAAGCACAAAACTTGTGACTTCTAGAGATTTTTCAGAGTCTAAAATAGAGCGAATGGTGCAGCTGACGGCACCCCTATTGACTACTGAAGTTGTCTGCCCAAGTCCATAAATCGGAACTTGAGAACGTATGCGTGGAAGCCAAAGTTTGTTCACGCAATCGTCTCGAATAAAGCTAGCTTGGGAGCCAGGGTCTAAGAGTACCCTGATCGGTTTGTATTTACCAGAACGATCTTGAACTTCCACAACAGCAGTGGAGAGTAAGGCAGTAACTTCAGGATTTAAATTCGTCTGTGAAGACAAAACATTTGCCGGAATAGGAGAGGCTGACTGCGTCCTATTGGCATTTTTATGCATATGTGTAGCGGTCGGTTCAGCTGAACGGCTAGAAGCAGGTTGCGCTTTAAAATAGAATAGAATAGAATAGAAAAATTTTTATTGTGTAAAAAAAAAAAAAACAGAAAGTAGATACACAAAAGGTAACATTCGTATATACGTTCTTCCATGTTACCTGCAATACACATTAAGTATAACAATAGTATTACAATAATGTAACTACTTAATAAGTTGAACAATTAAAAGAAATTCAGTATATTTTTTCTTAAAATTAATTAATGAACTGTGACATACATCATTATAAATTTTTGAATTGATTAGAGTAATAGCAGTGTAAGCGAAAGAGTTTTCAAACTTAGCGGTCTTGTGCATTGGTATATCATACTTAACAATTTCATGAAGGTTTTCTTATGCACACTACGTCTTGAGATTATACTATCCAATAAATACAATGGGGCCTTGTTTTTACAAATTTTATACACAAAGACAGCAAAATGCAACTGAATTCGATATTCAAATTTTAAATAACTATGTTGGTAATAACTAGGGGATATATGATCATACTTCTTAATGCAATGTATATATCTAATACAAGCATTTTGAGCAAGTTGAATCTTATTTTTATAATGACGTGCCAAAAAATTATAATAAACCACGCTACAGTAATCAAAAATAGGATATACAAGCGATTGAATTAGGAATCCTTTAACTTTTTCAGACAATAGATATTTAAAAGGGTAAAGAGTTTTAAGTTTAATATACACTTGTTTAAGTTTTATGTCCACATGCCTTTCAAAATTGAGCTCGCTATCTAAGATAAGTCCCAAACTCTTGGTTTGCTCGACTTTAAGTAAACTATCTCCACTTATACAAATTGCCGAGCATTTATAATTCTTAAATTTGTTTATGTTGGTGTTACTCCTAATATCATGTACATACTTTTTTCGCATTCAATTGTAGACCATGTCTATCAGTCCAATGCAATATGGCTTGCAAATCAGCATTTATTTCTGCTATCGCTTGAATAGACTCATCTGGCATAAAGTCCTCAAAAGCTGCGTGTCGTCAGCATAAAGATAGATAGAACAGAATTGGACCATCTTAGGCAAGTCGGAAGTGTATATACTAAATAAGAGAGGACCTAAAACACTCCCCTGTGGCACACCGCAGGAAGTTACAAAAGGTTGGGCTTTTTTACCATTCATTTCTACTATTTGAACTCTTGATAGTAGGTAGCTTAAAAACCAGGCACACACTTGATCAGAGAAACAATAGTAGCGTAGTTTTGCTATAAGCAAATTACAATTTAAGACATCGAAAGCCTTGCTGAAGTCAAGCAACGTCAAGCAGGACACCTTCTGATTATCCATACCATTTACTATTTCAGTTGTAACTTTAGTAAGGGCAGTTGAAGTACTGTGATACTGTCGAAAACCTGACTGAACACTTGGAAGGATGTTCTGTTTCATAATATATTCATTAATCATATTATAGACAAGAATCTCCATCATTTTTGCCAATATTGGCAGAATGCTTATTGGTCTTAAGTCACCCACCGATTTCACCTTTGGGATCTTTGGAATCGGCTTAATTAATGAAGTTTTCCATTGCTTAGGAATTCACTGTTTTGCAGAAAGTCATTAATTAACAATGTTAGCGCACTCAAAATATGGTCAAGACTAAAAAACAGTATTTCATAGCTAATACCATCTATTCCCATAGCACGGGACTTAATTTTCCTAAAGGCCGCCTGGAGATCATGCTCAGTAATAAGTTTAAACTTAAAAGTGGTGTTACATTTTAGGAATCTATTAGACTCATAATATTCCTTGGTGCGTTCACAAATTGGAGGAGCCATCATAAAGACACTTTCAAAGTAGTTACTTATGGCATTTGCATCAACTATATGATTTGGAATTTCCATATTAGGTCTAATGTGTATGTTCCATTCCCTAAGTTTTTCCCATCTTTTTTTAGAGTTCATACTTTCTTTTTTAAGTTCAAATTCCATGTAAGCCTTTTTCTCATTTTTTATTGCAAAGGATAAATAATTCTTAATGTCTAAATAGTACTTTCTATGCTCTATCTTATGAGTGCCTTTATATTTGACAAAGGCTTTATTTTTAGCTTTATTATTTCCTTTATAGTTTCTGTAATATACGGAAAGTGTTGCTTTCTTACAGCGACGATCTTCTCAGGTGCATGTTTATCAAAAATACGCAACAAGCATCTATTAAGAGCAGTAACTTTATTTTCAGCACTGCCATTCTGAACCATACTTATAAAGTCTATCTTAGCCATGTCAAGATTAAACTGGTTAAGATTAAAATTTTTAAAGTCACGGTATTTCACAAGTTTAGGAAATGTTTAGGTACTCGTACATCTAAAACTGAATAAACCAATCTATGGTCAGTAAGGCTATACATTTCCATAGTACCTGACGTAATTAATTTTAATGAGTTATCAACACAGATAACATCAATCAAACTGCTGTTAGTATAAGTGAGCCGAGTAGGTTCCAAAATTACTTGTTTTAAATTAAATGCAATAAGTATCTTCTCAAGGTACTTACTTTCAAAGTTATTCTCTTTCATATTAATGTTTAGGTCTCCCATCAAAATAGTCTGACCATAATGTGATGAAAATTGAGATAGGGTACTTTCTATTATATCAATTTGTTTGTAATTTACTGAAGGTGGCTTGTATAAAGTTGCACACAAAATCTTCACATTTTTGTATGCAATTTCACACCATAACTGCTCAATGTCACTAGTTATATTAGATGTATTTAGAACTTTGCACCTGAATTCATGAGCTACATAAATAGCAACGCCACCACCCCTGGTTGCTCTATCAACTCGGAATAGGTTATACCCAGGAATGGCTAGCAACTCATCAAAGTCATTTGTTGACAACCATGTTTCAGTTACTGATAGTATATGGAATTTTTCTTGTAGCAAGGTATAATGCGGCTTGGCGCAAGTTCGACAAGAGTTATAGGATTTGCATTGCATGGACGCATGGTCTGTACATAAGCAATTTAAACAGAGGCGTAAACGTTTGACAATGTCGAAACGTTCCGTCGGAGATTTCTTTAGAAACGATTGACATCTGTAAATTAAGTGATTACTTTTGCACGAAGGACAATGGTGCGAAACTGAATTCTTTGAGTCACTGGAGCTAATTTGTGTATCCAGTGAAACTACGTTAGAAGAAACTCTTGGTTTAAACTGAAACGCTGAGGATTTCTTGGGCACTGATGTGTGAGCTGTATGAACAGTCGTCGAATAAGGAACAGGTGTGGTTGAAGAAAAGGTTTCCAACGCTGCACATTGTTGAGTTAAAAAATATCTCAAATCATCAAACTTGGGTATTTGCTTTGGATCCGATTGGAGTTCAAAGCGTTTTCTAGTGAACGGATCGAGTTTTTCTAAAAGAAAATCGACCAGAATAAAGTTCCAATGTTCAGTGGGAAACTTTAAGTTAGTTAGAACAGCAAGGTTCTCTGAAAAACAATCAATAAGTGCCCTAAGTTTCTTAGGGTCTTCTGATTTTAAAGGTGGAAAGTCTTTCATAGCTTTCCAATGCAAAGTTGCTAATAAACGTGGATTGCTAAATCGCTCACGCAAGGCATTATATGAAATAATAAAATTATCCCCCGAAACAGGTACAGATTTAATAATTTTCAAAGACTTCCCGCTACAGCAATTAATAAGGTAATTTAGCTTCTCAATATTGGTCAGCGAAGCATTATTATGAACCAGACTGTCAAATAAATCAATTAAAGATGAGAATTCAGTTACCTCATTATTAAAATGTAGGAGCTTTAACGGTAACAATTTTGATGTCGTACTGCTTGATGTACTTTCAATAATTTGTGGTGCTCGCATTTCTTGCAGCGTTTCAAGATGGAGCAGTATGCAATAATAAGCAGCATCTACCTCTTTCCGTAAAGCACTGAAAGCTAATAATTCTACATCGTTACATGATGCTAAGACATCAATTAAAACTCTATTAAAATTGGAGTAAATGTCATTTACTCCCCTTGTTTGAATATGGAATAACGTTTTTAAACTTGCATCACTTTGTATAGCGTTGCCCAGTTCTAAGATCTCGATAATCCTTATTTTAAATAATTCGAGTTGTGCTAAATCTGTCTTTTTCGGAGCCATAATGAGACTGTTATTTTGAAAGACCTACAATAAAATGCCGTAAACGGTAACCGCTCAGCTGTGCGCTGAGAAATATTAAATATTATGGGTTGTTCAAGGCACGAAAAATGTAAAATAGCGCATAAATCAATAAATCACGTTTATGACTATTAGCCTCCAATGGGTCTTAAGCAACACGTGGAAAACTAAGGGTTTGTCAAACAAAGCGTTACGATAAAATTTACAGTTTACAACGGGCGAACTTATATCAAAGCTCGGAGGGTCCACCAACATTCAAAACATGTGGCTTACATATTGCAAGAAAGGTTGCAGTTTTACAACTTTATTACTCTTTGCAGATGTATTCAATATTGTACTGCAAAACGACTGAAAGGTTGTATGTGATACAAAAACCGCGCAATGGCTTTTACTCCAAATTAGCAAATTTTATATTAAAGGATTTGTTTGTAATTAATCGCTTGGTTTAATTACGGCAAAATCGCTTAATTTAATGTAAAGAGAGTATATAGCTAATATTGTACATATTTTAACCCGCTAAATATGGGGTTTGAACACAAATTAAAAGCTAAAATAAATGATTAAAACACGCTCGCTAGTTTTGATACCAGAGTAAATACTCCAGGATTGAAATTATTTCCACGTGCTCCCGGGAATAATTTAGTATTGAGTGCTTTTCGTAATAATTTAATGTCACGTGAACCTGTAACTAAATGCTGAAATAAAAAACCCTCTTCAGATTTAAAGATTTCAAATTAATTAAAGCGACGTAGACTTACCTACTTTCGGCTTTGGAAATTAAAACAAAGTGAACAAATTAACTTTTGAACCCCAAGGTACCTGATGCCTTTCAAGCCAAGCTCAAATTCACAACTATGAAGACCCATTTTCGTGCAGTGCTTAAATCAAAAAGAAAGACAAAATTCGCGTATCATTACATTTGATTTTCCAATGCTCCACCCGAAGGTACTACATTGGCCAGGAAGCGAGTTTTTTTTTTACCTGGAAAATTTGGAATTTTGCCGAACCCTTGCTGTTCCAGGCAAGGTAGGGATCTTTAACGTGCATGACAACACACACACGGGGCCTCCATTTTACCTCTCATCCGAACGAGGGTGTATTTTTGTGAAAAATGCTCGCCTAACATTTTTCAAGCGGACCGTGTCGGGATTCGAACCCGGGACCTTGGGCATAGTAGTCACACACATACCACTATGCCACGGAGCCGCCTAATTCACGTATCACCAGAATAAGTAGAATCCATTGCCGAACTAACAAAAATTGTAACAGAAAACTTTAACCTGTTACAGTATTATTACGGATATTTGGGAGCAATTGTAAATCAATTTTTGAAGTCCTACCTTTTTTGTAATTGATAGTTTGGAAGTCTTCAATTTCAGTTTTTGTGGATTTATACTTGTCTGGTTAAACGATTTATTAGGTGCGGATGTGTTTCTATCCTGCGACCTCGTTTCATAGTTTTGTTGTACTTTAATTATCACAGGCCAACGATGAAAAAACTTTTTTAATGAATATACCTTTTTATTATGTTTTTTAGGTTGCTGAATCCAAATATGATGCTTAAAAAACTGAATCACCTACCATTTCTTCACATTTTATAGTTAAATGTATTTTTTTCGAGATTTTTGCGTTTAGCGATATTTAAAGAATTTAAACAGATTTATAGTATTATAATATTTATAAGTAAATTGGAAAAGTAGGTCTAATGGATGTAGATGATGTTGGTAGCACTGCCAAAAAACATTTGCTGGTCAAACAGCTGGTGTTTTCTTTACTGTCAACCTAACCTCTCACTTTAACGTTTCTAGTACATGTGCTCAGTAAAATGTCTAATCGCGGTTGTAAAAACTCTGCTGACAGTTTTTGTTATATTTGTGGTGAGTTTGTGATTAAAAAACACCAAAGAAACATTACAGACTTTGTGAAAAAGGTTTATCTATCATATTTTGGAACTAAACTTGGTGATCAGGAGAAATCTTGTTCACCACATAAGGTATGTTATGTTTGTGTTGAAGATCTAAGAAAATGGTCAAAAAAGGAGAGAAAAACCTTTAGATTTGCTGTTCCTATGATATGGAGGGAGCCGAAAAATCATTCTGATGATTGCTATTTTTGCAGTGTTGATATTACTGGTCATAACTCAAAAAACAAGAAGGTAATAAGCTATCCTAATCTTCCGTCTGCCATCCGACCAGTAGGGCACAGTGTAGATTTACCGGTCCCTGAACCACCAGATGATTTAAATTCTATTGAAGTACTTTCTGATGTGCAATCCGAGTCAAATGAACAAGATGATGAAGAATTTCATTGTACTACTGAAAATGTAGAGCCTAAATTGTTTACACAAATCGAGCTTAATGACTTGGTTAGGGATCTGGGCTTGACTAAAGAAAAGGCTGAATTGCTTGGCTCTAGACTGAAAGAAAAGAACTTGTTAGCCATTGGAACCAGCATTCATGTGTATGGAAAGAGAGCAGCAATTTTCCAAGTATTTTAAACAAGAAGGTGATTTAGTATACTGCTCAGACATTTCTGGTCTCATGAACGAGTTTGGTATTGAATACAAAAAAGAAGACTGAAGGCTGTTTACGGATTCATCTAAAACAAGTTTAAAAGCAGTTTTATTACACAATGGTAACATGTACGCATCTACACCTGTTGGCCATTCTGTACATATGAAAGAAAGTTATGAAAATCTAGAAATAGTGTTGAATAAAATAAACTATTCTGCGCATGGTTGGATGATATGTGGTGATTTAAAAGTAACATGCATGCTCCTTGGTCAGCAAGCTGGTTTTACCAAATTTCCATGTTTCTTGTGCGAATGGGATAGTAGGGCTAGGGATCAACATTGGTGCAGAAAGAACTGGCCTGTGAGGAAGTCCTTAAACCCAGGTAAGAAGAACATTCTACGCAAAAACCTTGTAAATCCAAGAAACGTGCTCCTACCACCTCTACATATAAAATTAGGACTCATGAAACAGTTTGTTAAGGCTCTGCCTAAAGATAGACCGTGTTTTAAGTATCTCAGCCAAAAGTTTCCACGCCTTTCAGAAGCTAAACTAAAAGAAGGCGTCTTTGTCGGACCTGACATTAGAAAAATGATGTTTGACGTTAACTTTGAATCCACAATGACCGTAAATGAGAAAGAAGCATGGATATCATTCAAGCAAGTCGTTACAAAATTCTTGGGGAATAAAAAAGATCCAGAACATGTTTCTATTGTAGCTAACATGTTAAAGAAGTTTAAAAATTTAGGATGTTTGATGAGCCTGAGAGTTCACTTTTTGAATAGCCACCTTGATTACTTCCCGGACAATTTGGGAGATGTTAGTGAGGAGCAAGGCGAACGTTTTCACCAAGACACTAAAGTGATGGAAAAACGCTACCAGGGCCGCTGGAACACCAACATGATGGGGGACTATTGTTGGTCACTTCACCGTGAAGTTCAGCAAACAACACATCGAAGAAAAAGCTACATAAGAAGCTTCAAAGAAAAAAGAGAACGGAAGTATAAACCAACTGCAGCTAACAAGTGAAACCTGTAATATCAATATAAACCTATAATGGCACATTAGGTCACTGTTTTAAATAGCTTACTGTAAATACAAACCATGCTTATGATTTAACATAGCGTTTCATTAATTTCCCTATATACTATAGTGGTTTTATCCTATATCATTAAAAACAGATTGCTCAAAAACTGTGCGTGATACAAAAAAACCAAGGCCAGATTTGGATTCAGCTTAAAAAAATCTATAAACGTCACCTATTAACGTGAAAAAAGTTTTCAAAAAAAATATTTTTGTTGGCTTGTGTTATTTGTCTGGAATTCTACTTTGGTGGTAAATCAAATTTTATAATAATGCTTTTAGCGAGCTTATGATAATAATTTTAGGGATTGAGTTATGGATCAATTTAAGGATCCAGTTGTGGATTAATTTTTGAATTACAGTGGAGTTATTAATTTATTGGTGGATTAATTTGAAGGTAGTGAATAAGTTGTGGTTATTAATTTCACTGAAACTGCAAAATCTGTCAGAGTTATCACTAAATTTGTTGGTGCAGTACTGAATTAAAAAGCAATTTGAAATTAAATCCTTCTGGGATTCTATCTGTCTGGATGAATCCAAACCATTCCTAGGGCAATATTTAAGTCCGCCAACTGTGTTCTATATTTTGTTTACTTATTATCGCACTATTTCCTGGTCCTGGTGTGGCCCTTTGCGTGTTATATTTTATGTTAATAAATTTTGTATTCTGTGTATGCAACATTTATTTGTACTAGTTCAAACTGAACTTAATTGAGCCTGTAATTCACTTACAGTAGTTTCTATTTTATGTAATAATTTTTGTAATTTAAAGTTGTAAAACTTTACACAAGAAGTGCCCCTTTATTATTTGTGCTAACCGCGTCACCGCGAATATTAAAGATTATATTGAAAACAATACTAAGCATATTTCTATGGCCATAAACGTATGTCCATTAAATTACTAAATTCAACTAATCTAATTATTTATTAGGTGCATTCATGTGAAGACAATAGTTGCGTATTTCTTATCTTCTTTTTCTTCCTGTCGCTTATGGTAAAAATGTAAAAGTAAGATAGACTTCTTTAAGGTAATAAAATTATGCTTTAGTATTTGGTGATATTGATTGTTGTTAATTTACAACTCTAAGCATTTTAATGAATATATGGTAATTGAGTTACATTTTGGATTTATGTAGTTAAGCTAAGGAAAATCTAGTGTGGTATTTTTTTGTGGATCAATCATAGACTGTTGCAACCAAATCTCTATGATACTTTATTTCTAGTTCTTGGCGCCCCTGTATATATTTGATTCTTAATTTATTTACGTTCTGTGGTAAATTTTTACAGTGATGCTAAACTTATTTTTCTTATCTTTCTCAACTCGACCCCCTCTGAGAGAAAGCCTTTTCCTGAGCAGCTCGGCTCATATTTTTGTCAATGAAGCACTACCTTTTAAAAGCACTTGTGTCAAATTGATTGAAATTGACTTGTGTCGATTTCGGCACGTGGCATACAACATAATTATATCACGAATTCAATCATGACCTAAAGGTTGCTTTGGTTACCAATTCTTAGAATTTACTTGAATAAATATTAATTGATTAATCAATAATAATTAATAATAATATGTGGAGCACAACACTGTAGGGCTGTGAAACCTGGTCAGTAGGAGAAGCGGACAGGAAAGAGATAGAAGTCTTTGAAATGTGATGCTAGAGACATATGATGAAGATATCATGGACAGACAAAGCTAAGAACAAAGAGGTACTAGAAATGGTAGGGGAAGAAAGAAGCATGTGGAAAACAGTAAAAAATAGGAGTGATAGGATGATAAGTCACATACTAAGACATGGGGGAATAGTGCGGAATATATTAGAAGCAGAGATAGGAAAAAGAGAGGTAGAAGTAGACCTAGGTTAGACTATTGCACACATATAGCAAAAGATGTAGGCTGTGTAAATTTCAGGGAAATGTGCAGGCCAGCTCAGAATAGAAATCAATGGAGGTACACATCCAAGCATCCTACCAATTTGAAGATGGAAAACCTAGTGACGAAAAAAAATAACTAATTAAACCTGATGATTAATATAAGCAACTACAGGTATTGGTTTTACAATACTCTTAACTAGTGTTAATTGTGCAAAAGGATTTACTGGAAAACTATTGATTCTGCAAGTGACTAAGTGTTGGGGAATCCTTGGCAGTCACAAGCTGCTTAATCCCCTTCACATACCACTAAATCTTTTTGAAATAGGGCAAGTAATTAGAAAACAATAGAAGGGGAATCGAGCTGTATATTATAGGCTGTATCCCGACACAGCCGACTGCTTGAAAAATGGCAGATGAGCATTTTTCACAAAAATTACGACCTCGTTCGGATGAGAGGTTAAATGGAGGTCCCGTGTGTGAGTGTTGTCACGCACGTTAAAGATCCCTACCTTGCCTGGAACGGCAAGGGTTCGGCAAAATTCTAAATTTCCAGGCAACAAAAAACTTGCCTCCTGGCCAATGTAGTACCTTCGGGTAAAGCATTGGAAATGTAAATGCAATGTATATTATAGGCTGTGGGAATTTAAGGAAACGGTGTAGGCTAGCTCAGAATAGAAATAAGTGACGGTACGCGTCCAACCAGTTTCAAGACAGAAAACTTAATAACGAAAAAAATAATTGCACTTAAATCTAATGATTATAAATGATTATAATGATTATAAACACCTGACAGGTGTTGGTTTTGAAATATTTTCAACTAATGTTGATTGTGCGAAATGTTATATTGGAAAACTATTAATTCGGCAAATGTTCAAGTGTTGGGGATCTTGGTAGCCGCAGGCTGCGTAACTCCCTTTACATACTACTGTATATCGGGGAAATAGGGTATATATGTATAAACAATAGAAGGGGAACCGAACTGCATTTAACAAGAAAGAGCAGGGGATATGTTTAAAGACAACAAACATAAAAATAAGGAGAAAATTGTTGAACGCACAGTATGTCTATGAAATAGGGGTAGTAGGAGAAGCAGATAGAAAACCCTTAGAAGCCTTTTGGAATGTTGTGCTTCAGATGTATGAGGATGATAGCATGGAAAGACAAAGTTAATAACAAAGAGGTTACAGAAACAGTAGGGGAATAAAGATATCTGTGAAAAAAAATAAGAAAAATAGAAAGACGGGATATGTTCTAGGGCATTTTTTGGCAAATAGTGCAGGATTATTACAAGTAGAGATAGGAAAAAGGAGGTAGAGGTAGACCTACATCTAGGCTATTGCAAACTATTGCAGACTGTAAATTTCAAGGACACAGAATAGGAAACAATGGGGGTACGCGTCTAACCAGTTTCAGGACTGAAGACCTAATGATGATGATGAATCAATAACTACTAATCTATAATTTAATTTTAAAATCATTAGGTTGCACATTTCCAATGCTTGTTCTATTGAATTATTTTTAATGCATTAGTTAATAATTTATGTAATATTCCCTATTTTTGTATGCTTTCGATTATGATCTGTATTTTTTTCAGGTGTCAGTTTTTTGGCTGATGGTAATTATATAATATCAAGGACTTGGATGTAACAAAAGTCATCTTTAGAGTTGGTCTGTAAGTTACATGTAAAAATGATGAGCATGCATTCACTGAACATATATTTCAGGTTTAGCCTATTTCTAATGGCGACTGTCATTAAAGATGGACAAAGGTATAAACAAGAGGAACATGATTCCGCACATACATATAAATACATCGAAAAACCTTCATCTAGCTATGCGGAGTCAGATAGTTCCGATGACTCACAATATTCAGATCTCAAGGCCATTGTCGAAAAAAGGAATGCTGGCAATCCGAATGCGACTGCCTGGAAGGATTTGGATAGGATTTATTGTACATCTCTTTCCAAAGAAATACAAAGACTTAAGGAACATCCCGAGTCTAAGGAAAATTTCATTGTATTAAATTATGAAGACAAGGTCTCTTTAGTTGAACGCCGAAGGTCAAAAGCTGAATGTATTTTTTCAAATTCAGAACGTCTTAGTCCTATTGAAATACTAAGACGTATAATAGATTACAATGAGCACCCAAGCTGTAGAGATTTTATACATCCTTCTCTAAAATTAGGTTTTGCAGACATATTTTGGGAAATTATAACTGCCAATACAAATTTGAATTATAACATGTTGTTGAAAAAAGTACAAGCTCAGTGGACTTCCTTTTTAAAATGTCGTTCTATCACTAATAAAACTGTATCTGCTGATACAGAATCGAATACCAGTAGTTCTAGAGGGTTGAAATCAGCACCTGTATATGATGCATCTCATATAAAATTAAGTCCTGAGTCTAGCCGTAAGAAAACTGTATCTGCTGATACAAAATCAAATACTGGCAGTTCTAGGTGGTTGAAATCAGCACCTGTATGTGATGCATCTTGTATAAAATTAAGCCCTGAATCTAGCCATAAGAAAACTGTATCTGCTCATACAGACTTGAATGCCGTTAGTTCCAAATGGTTGAGATCAGCACCTGTATATGATGCATCTCATATAAAATTAAGTCCTGAGTCTAGCCGTAAGAAAACTGTATCTGCTGATACAAAATCAAATACTGGCAGTTCTAGGTGGTTGAAATCAGCACCTGTATGTGATGCATCTTGTATAAAATTAAGCCCTGAATCTAGCCATAAGAAAACTGTATCTGCTCATACAGACTTGAATGCCGTTAGTTCCAAATGGTTGAGATCAGCACCTGTATGTGATGCATCTCGTATAAAATTAAGCCCTGAGTCTAGCCGTAAGAAAACTGTATCTGCTGATACAAAATCAAATACTGGCAGTTCTAGGTGGTTGAGATCAGCACCTGTATGTGATGCACCTTGTATAAAATTAAGCCCTGAATCTAGCCATAAGAAAACTGTATCTGCTCATACAGACTTGAATGCCGTTAGTTCCAAATGGTTGAGATCAGCACCTGTAGGTGATGCATCTCGTATAAAATTAAGCCCTGAGTCTAGCTGTAAGAAAACTGTATCTGCTGATACAAAATCAAATACTGGCAGTTCTAGGTGGTTGAGATCAGCACCTGTAGGTGATGCATCTTGTATAAAATTAAGCCCTGAATCTAGCCATAAGAAAACTGTATCTGCTGATACAGAATCGAATACCGGCAGTTCTAGATGGTTGATATCTGCACCTGTATGTGATGCATCTCGTATAAAATTAAGCCCTGAGTCTAGCCGTAAGAAAACTGTATCTGCTGATACAAAATCAAATACCGGCAGTTCTAGATGGTTGAGATCAGCACCTGTATGTGATGCATCTCGTATAAAATTAAGCCCTGAATCTAGCCGTAAGAAAACTGTATCTGCTGATACAGAATCGAATACCGGCAGTTCTAGATGGTTGAGATCAGCACCTGTATGTGATGCATCTCGTATAAAATTAAGCCCTGAATCTAGCCGTAAGAAAACTGTATCTGCTGATACAGAATCGAATACCGGCAGTTCTAGATGGTTGAGATCAGCACCTGTATGTGATGCATCTCGTATAAAATTAAGCCATGAATCTAGCCGTAAGAAAACTGTATCTGCTGATACAGAATCGAATACCGGCAGTTTTAGATGGTTGAGATCAGCACCTGTATGTGATGCATCTCGTATAAAATTAAGCCCTGAATCTAGCCGTAAGAAAACTGTATCTGCTGATACAGAATCGAATACCGGCAGTTCTAGATGGTTGAGATCAGCACCTGTATGTGATGCATCTCGTATAAAATTAAGCCCTGAATCTAGCCGTAAGAAAACTGTATCTGCTGATACAGAATCGAATACCGGCAGTTCTAGATGGTTGAGATCAGCACCTGTATGTGATGCATTTCGTATAAAATTAAGCCCTGAATCTAGCCGTAAGAAAACTGTATCTGCTGATACAGAATCGAATACCGGCAGTTCTAGATGGTTGAGATCAGCACCTGTATGTGATGCATCTCGTATAAAATTAAGCCCTGAATCTAGCCGTAAGAAAACTGTATCTGCTGATACAGAATCGAATACCGGCAGTTCTAGATGGTTGAGATCAGCACCTGTATGTGATGCATCTCGTATAAAATTGAGTCCTGTATCTATCCCTAAGATAAGTGTATCAGCTGATACTTGGTCATATACTGGTAGTTCCGAACAGTATAAAGCAACATCTGGTATACAATTTAGCTTTGAATCTACTCCTAAGAAAACTGTACCGGCTAATACCGACTCGAATTCTGGTAGCTCAGGATGGGTGAGATCAATACGTTTACGTAGTTTATCTCATATAAAATTAAGTTCTGGATCTATTCCTAAGAAAGCTGTATCTGCTGATACAGACTCGTATTCTAACATTTTGAATTTAGTGTCACAACCATCTGCTTCTTCGCGTGGACCAGCTAATGCTTTTGATGCTTGTAAATCTATAAAAAATTGTAGAAAACAGGGACGCAAGCTGAAGGAAAATAACAATGATTTACAAAAGGCGCATTGTTCAACAATAACCGCTTCAAAAAATATAAGAAAGTCAAACAATGGTTCAATATATAAAAAACCTGCACCCAGAAAAGATAAACACACCTGGACGGAAAAAAAGAGAAGAAATTATATGCATCATGTTTTTGATTGTCCTATATGTCCTTTCTACGATATATATGGAAAAACTAATAAAATAACAAAACATATGCTTCAGAAACATGGCTGTACTGCAAAATATCAGTGTCCCAAGTGCCCAGAAAAGTTTTCAATTGAGTAAGTACTTATTCTTAATTTCTATAGAATGTTTTCTTCTGCTACTGTCACCAACATTTATAGCTCATATATAGGTAGTTGTATCTGTTTATGAATGCATGTATTTGTACTTGTGCACATGTACATGTATGCATTCATAAATATTTTACTTCCTGGCAGTTTTAGGTATTTTAAAATTTATATGGTTATTTATTTCAATTACATCAACATAAAAACCACTTTGATCGTAGTGACAACAGGTATATTATATACAAACATGCTTCAAATAAAAGTAAATAAAATATTACCTGAGTACATCAGATAATGAAAATTAGTTATTATAGACATCTGATTTATCCTTAAAACAAACAACTGAATGTAGAAACCCCTTTACTTATATAATATCAACTTTTTCTTCATCATTATCTATACTAATATATTAAAAGGATATATTAGAAACCCAGCTTAAACTAATTAAACTAGATCTTAGCGCTAGCAAGATTACATTTCAACACTACCCTTCGCTAAAATTTATAAGTTGTAACTTTTGCATTAATTTTACAAAAGAAACATGATATTGTAATTCATGTGTGAGGATGTCTGCATCTTATAAATTTAAAAGTTATTTCAGTGATTTTATTATGCAGCCCCTTAATAAATTATCTTTAACACTACACTGTGCACAGTATGGGTGGGTGGGTGGGGTGGGTGCGTACGTGCATGTGTGGGTGTGCGTGCATGTGCGTGGGCATGTGTGCATGCTTGTGTGTGTGGTGGGAGTGGGGGGGTGCATGCATGTGTGTATATATATATATATATATATCCTACTATCATTTTTGCACCTGATAGACCGGAATTTGCATTCAGACTTGCGTCGCTTGTAAACTTACTACCATATATCAGATGCAAGATACAACTTTTCACTTTTGGCTTTATAGACATTGCGCTTCCTTGCGTAAGATGTTTAAAAGGAAGAAGACTCAAATTGGTAAGATTTGGAATATGTCAAAGTCAATAGGTTTTTGTACAGATTTTTATTTTAAATATTTAAGAAACACAAAATGGACTTAAAATTGATAGGAAAATGTATAGAAATCGTATAGTTTTAGTCTAGCGATTTTTAGCTAAGAGCGCCACAGAATATGTAACGTGCATTTTTATAGCTTAACATTTTACGCTACCTTTCTGTTAGCGTACTTAAAAATACATCGTTTCTTTGGGATCGCTGTTTGTATAAAGGAAATACTTCAGAATAATTCAGATTGGTATGCAATTTAACTCGTGGGTATTACTTTAAAAGTAGATAATTTGAAGATTCATTTTCATTAATAAATAAATTGCAAGGAATGAATTGTAAATTGGATTATTCGTAAATTACTTTCCAACTTATCGGAAATGATAAACCACCGTAATTAATTATTAGATATGATTGCGGCATTCGCGTTTTGGATGTTCCTTATGTTATTAGCGAAGGAGATAATAGTCGACAAGAGTTTATGGTAACAACTAGTTTATATAAACAGATTAGAGTGTAGTTCTGATTACATTTGAAGGAAGTATGCTTTATATGTAACGTGTTTGATTGACCACAAGTGCGGTTGTAAGGTCATTGACGGACGGTTTTAGTGATGCGCGTTGCTCTACTAATTGTTTTTTTTTGTTGCTTTTCTGTTGAAAATAAAAGTAGTAGAACTTGTTGTACTCGACCTGCACGTGCGTTTTACGGAACAAAATATTTCAAAATTATTGTCTCAGGAAATAGAATTAACAAGAAATTTATCAATGCTACATAGTTCCATCAGCATGATAATGTCTGCTGCTAACACTAGTGAAATACGTAGGTGTGATTAGTGGAAAGTGTAAGAAATTCCATCAACACCCTCACAGTCAAGGGTGAAGTGCTTCGTTAGTGCAGGACATCGTGAATCCCACACTTCAATTGCAAGGAAGCGTTACTGAAGGACTTTTTGTATGTTGAACTATTTCTTACTTGTTATTACTTTAAATATCTATCCGTTGTTTTGCCATGTTTTTGTCGTTCTGATACCTTTTACAATAGACTTGCCTGCTATTAAGAAGAAAAAAAGAAAGAAAAAAAAACAATCAATACTACTGAATTACTCATATCAATTGTGACTTACCTATTTATCTTTTGTTAACATTTTGTCTGATTTAGGTTTAATTGGTGTGTGAGGAAACGTTTCTGCTACTCCCCAATATTACCTCACTTTGTGATAAAAATTTTTGTAATGCTTTTATCGTGATTATATTATATAGTTTATCTAAACAGTTTTATTTACATTCTACAAAGTAAGTAAGTAGATTTTATTGCATAACTCAATATAGGTTAATAAAGTATAAAACAAAATATTATACTATACAGCAAGTTATTAAAATACAGTTAATAATATAATTAGTTTTCATTTCTACAAATTAAAGAATATATTTTTAAATTACTCTTGAATTTTCTTTGAGAAGGCTGATTTGTAACTGATTTTGGTAATGTATTATATATCTTAACACCATAATGAAATACATTTTTTGTGGTTATCATTTTATTCTTCTTGTATATATAGTAATTGTCTGCTTGACTTGTGCTGTAGTTATGTATATCTGACACTTTAATTAAGTTGCTAACCAAGTACGAAGGCAGCAAACCATTTATAATTTTATATATAAAACCATACTATTATATTTCATTTGTTCCTGAACATTTAAAAAATTAAGGCATCCTAACATTTTACGGACTTTGGCAAATCTGCTACATTTTAATAAACATCTCATTGCACGATTTTGTATCTTTTGCAATCTTTCCAAATCACCTTGGTTTGAGACAAATAAAATGGTGCTGCAATATGTTAGGTGTGGATAAACTATTGCTCTATTTAAAGTTGTTCGAGCAAAACTTGATAACTCTGCACTAATTCTTCTCAGAAATCCAACCTTTTTGCTTACTTTATTTATAACCATCTGTAGATGCATTTTAAAAGTTAATTTTCGGTTGATTATTACGCCAAGGTATTTAATGTTCTCTACCAGTTCAATATCAGACCCATCTATTTGTACATTCCTATTTTCTGTTTTGATCATTTGATAACTTCTATCATTCGTTAACAACATCCATTTTGTTTTATCAACATTTATCTTCAGCTTATTTCCAACTAAATATTTGCTAATTCTTATTAAGTCACTATTTACAGATTGAATCAGGTTTATTACATTTGCACCTTCAGCATATATTAAAGTGTCATCAGCAAACATATGCATCTTTGTTACCTTCACTACATTCACTATATCGTTTATGTAAATTATAAAAAGCAATGGTCCCAAAATACTTCCTTGTGGAACACCCCACTCAATTTCTGCTTTATTAGATGTTTCCCGTTGCCATCTCGTTTCTTGCTTCCTATTTTGTAGGTAGTCTTTAAACCACTCTAACGCATTGTCTTTAACCCCATATTTTTCCAATTTTTGAATGAGAATATTTCTACTTATAGTCTCAAATGCTCTTTTGTAATCTATAAAGACTGCACACACTGCCTTTCCTTTATCCATTGATTCTTTCCAGTCATTTATAATTAGCTGAATCGCTGTTTCACACGAGTGTTTCGTTCGAAAACCAGACTGATAGGTGGTTAATATATTAGTCTCATCCAAGAATTGCTTCAGTTGCTTATATATTACTGTTTCTAATACCTTTTCAATTGTGGCCAACATATTTATAGGCCTGTACTCTTCGCATTTCTTTGTTGATACTACTTTTGAATTGGTGTAATTGTTGATATCTTTAAGTCCTTGGGCACAATACCATGCATAAGAGACATATTTATTATGTTTAGTAGCGGATAACCAATAATATCAAAAAGTTCTTTAAGAACTCTACTGTTTACACCATCCGGGCTGCTTTTATTTGCTTGTTTATATACCAATTCTTTTAGTTCATGTATTTTTAATAATTTAAAAGTACTTAATTCCTTCAGGCTTGTACGTATTTGGTCGTGAAACTCAAACTTTTCAATACCAATTGATGATGTAATTTCTGTTATACTATTTATGAAGTAAGTATTGAAGTTTTCAGCAATAGTTTTGTCATTAGTTTCTAGTGTATTCTCAAATATAATGTGCTTACTATTTTGAATACGTTCGGTTTTTAATACAAGTTTTAAAGTCTTCCACATTTTTACTGGGTTACCTTTATTTTCATCTATTTTCTTTTCATAATATTTAATCTTAGCTCTACGGATCATGAAAATCACATTATTTCTGCATTTTTTGTATGCTTTCCAATCTTCCATACTTCTTGTGAATGTAAATTTTTTATAAAATTTATTTCGTATATTAATTACTCTTTGTATTTCTCCATTAAACCATAATTTTGAACTATTTTGTGACACCTCCTTGTCGTATGAATTATGGTCAATTGCAATTTTTAATGTTTGTGTAAAATGTTTTATAAAGTTTATCGATGTTGGTTATTTTATACTTCCAATCTGCCAATATTAACTCGTTCTTTATGGCCTCATAGTTAAGAATTTTCTTTATTTTGCTTTCTGCATCAACTTGGAGTTTTTGTGTGATGTGACTAATGTCTGCAACAACAATACTATGATCTGTAACTTTTGGAGTGTGCCATACTGTACTTTTTAATCCATTATTATTAGTTATCACTAAATCTATTAATGTTTCAGATTCCTTAGTAATTCTTGTACTCTCAGAAATTAGTTGTACAAATAAACAGTCCTTTACAATATTTTTTAACTTAATTGTATAGAAATCATTTATTTTATTCCACTCAATATTATAATCCCCAATCAGAATTATATCTTCACTACCACGTGATTCTACTAGTTCTTCTAACAAATTTTCCAACAGGTTTAGAAAATTTGCACAACTTCCACTTGGTGAACGGTAAAACGCAGCTATACTTATACTTCTACTATTCAACTTAATATTACCAACAATACCTCAATATTCTAAATGGAGGCTATACTCTTTTAATATTTCAAACTGTAGAAATGACTGATAGTAAATTATGACACCTCCTGTGTGTCGTGAACTAGAATCAACCCTACATAAACTGTATCCTTTAATGCCTATTTCATTACTTTCAATACAATTTGTCAGATGTGTTTCTGTTAAACATACCAATATTGGTTTTTCTCGATTGATTAGCTGTTGTATTTCGTCAAAATGTGTAGTTAAGCCTTGTGTATTTAAGCATAAAATTATTGACTGTTACGTGCAATTTGCACTTAAACATTGTTATTAGGTTAAGTTTTGATGTATGGAAGTTTCGCGCCATAATTTCAAATACGCGGTGCGCGGGAATTTTAAATAGACTAGGCGTGTGCTTCCGATACGTCATAATAGTGAGTTTGCGCAAATCGTGCAATGCTAGAGGGGTAAGCGAATTAGTTCGCGCCGATGTGAAAAAGACAAAGGAGTGGGGAAGTTTCCCGGTTCTCTCTCTATAACGTGGCTTTTTGCCTGGTATCTTCGAGTGGAGTGGTTGTGTTTTTGGTAACGTATCGTAGCTGTACCTATGTAGATTTCCTTTGCTTGATTATCTTTTGTTTGTCGCTCCTTTACCATTTTCCGTCATTCCCTACATAGGTAAGACATCTGCCGCCACCTAGGCACACCGATCTCCACGACTGAGGATGAAGACCTCATGACTACCTTAGCTGGCCGGAGCTGATCGAACACTTTTGAGAGCGTCGACGTATCATCTCTAATCCCTCCGGGAGGAGCCCTGATTGGACTTGGTTAGGGGCCTACCCTAGCGCAACTTCGCGAGAATCTGGACCTATTATGTGAGTACTTCAAAGTTTATATTGTTTGTTTTATCTTTGTTCTAAAATTAATTACGTAAATTTCCGTAGTATTGCGCAATATACCTTTTATATTGAAGTCATTGATGGATGACCGCGCCCAAGTCTGTATAAGATTAGCGCTGCCAACCACCGATAGTGTCTATTAAACCACGCTTCCGGTGTTGTATTTATAGAACTTTTTAAATATAACCACGGTTGTAATGTAAGAATTGGCGGTCCAACGTGTTGGTTTTTTAGGTGGTACAATTCCTATATGCCTATGGAATGTATAAATTAATGTTTAAACAAGCTTTTTCATCTAAATCAAATCAATAAATTTCATTATCTATGTTTACTAAGATATCTGTGAATTTTTAATTTCAGGTTGGTATCCTGTAAAATTCCCCAGAGATTTTCCTGAATTGACAGGCCAGCGCTTGTAATGAAAACCGTCACTTTGAGTTTATTGTAATATATACCTTTTATCTTAAAAAATGCTAATCTATTTACGTTACTGTAACTTTAAATGAAGTTCATAACTGCAGTTATCTGAAATATGTGTCAGTTATCTGAAATATGTGTTAGTGGTCTAAATAAAATTCCAAGTTTTTACAAGGATATATACGTAACCCCACTTTTTGCGAGTAAGTACATAAAATAAATACGCTTTTTAAGTAATTGCACCCCTTAAACACCGTTTATTATAACAATTATCTACCTTATATCAGTTAAAATATAACCTTTGCTGTTAAAATAATACGTCACCTATGTGTTTCTCTATTTTGGAGGGCTTTTTTGTAACTTATCAAGGATATATCCCCTGTTAAATACTAACCTTGTTCGCATATAGTTTTAAATGTTTCTTTAGTGTTTTGATTAATTAACGTGGTAAAATTCCAATATTACTCTTTGCGGGTGACGTTCCTAACAAGTTTTCACCCGTAAATACCTTACCGTACTAACTTGAAGTAGCTCTAACGTTTTTTACTTTCTGATTTGCGTCAGTATTGCATATCTCATACATATCGTTTCTCAAATAGAATCCAAAATGAATGTTTCACATTTAAAATCGCTGGAGTTAATTTACGAGCTTGAATGTAGGAATATTATTCCGGCATCTAACCAAAACGATAGAAGATCTCAGCTCAGGGCTATTTTAGCCCAGGAAACGAAAGGCATTGTTATCTTAAAGAAAATCGTTGGCGATTGGCCTCATAACGTATCTGAAATAAAACTTTCTTTGGACGACATATCTGGTATAATAAATAGAACAGATCCCCGTCCCAGTGATGTAGAGCTAGGGAGATTGGCTTCGAGAATAACGCATGTTAAACAACGTATCGAATTATTATCCTTATATGACGACGACCAAGCAAGCCAAGCTAAACAAAGTTTATTGTCTGATGTATTATTACTTGAAGGGATTGTTCTTGACAAGCTTAATCCAAATGCAGACGTAGATATATTGTTACCCTTTTCAAATCTCGTACTTGCTTCACCCAATCCTGTAGGAAGATCCATACCTGTATACAAATGGGGTCTCACCTTTCAAGGGTTTCAAGGGTTTCTTGACCGGATTAACGACTTTAAAATTTCTCGACAGTGTACAGACCAGGACCTATTTGTCTCAGCAGGTGACTTATTCTCAGACTCAGCGTTGATATGGTACAGGAACATCCGAGACCAAATTTCTACCTAGGAGGAGTTAGTTGCGTGTTTGAAACGAGACTTCCTACCTCATGGTTATATTACCGACCTTTGGAACGAAATACGTAATCGAACCCAAGGTCCTGACGAAAATGTTGTTTCTTTTATTACCTCATTAGAAGCTTTATATAGCAGACTCAACAAAAAACCTTCAGAATCCGAAATTATCGATCAGTTACTTAGAAATTTAAACCCCTATTTCTCAGAACGTTTGGCATTACAACAAAAATCTCTTCGTTAGCCCACTTTAAAGATCTATGTCGTTCTCTTCAGGAAGTGAAGTTAAGGATTGACAAATATCGCCCGCCCCCAGAGAAACAGTCTGGCTTTTTAGAACCCGATTTAGCTTGTCAAGCTCGAGCTTCCCATAAAGTATCTACCTTTAACGTTCCTTCTACCGTTACTAATAACTCACTTACCTGTTGGAACTGTAAGCGAAGTGGACATAACTATAATGTCTGCACATACCCCAGAAATATTTTTTGTTATGGTTGTGGTCGCTCAAATATCTACAAATCTAACTGCACCAACTGTAATCCTAATGTATCGGGAAACTCCCGTCGAGATATTTCAAATCAGGGCGTAAATATCTCAAGGATCCAAAACCGTCCTCAATACCAATCATTCAACTGACCCAGACGTCAATAAATTCAAATCATAAAACCACTTCTAACGTTGTACCGTCATTAAATTTATCTAACAATAATATCGCTACTATTAATGTACAAAATACCTTACCTTCATTAGAGGAATTATGCTATACTATGCCATCCGAGTGGTCTAAGTGGTTACAAACCGTCAATTCCTTTTACCATAAAAAGACTGCTGCCGTTTCACAACTTGTTAAAAAACCCTTCGATAACCGTCCACACTTATCTATCTCAATAGGTTCCTTAAATGTAATTGCTTTATTGGATACAGGTTCCTCATGTTCCCTTATAAATAACGAAGGTTTACATCAATTATCTCAACAAAATATCAAAATTCAAATTATTCCCGAAAAAACTTCCATAAATTTAGCTGACGATAATCAAATATATGTAACCGGTTCCCTTAAGTTAAAAATTCGAGTAGAATCTCTTGAACGTGAGGTTTTATTTTTGATTGTCCCTGCATTAGCGTATCCCTTTCTACTAGGTGTTGATTTCTGTAAACTTTTTAATCTGTCACTTTATTTCCAGGATTTTTCATGGCAAACCTCTCTTAAAACGAACTCCTGTGCATCTACAGGAATATCTAACAAAATTTCTCTTACTGATTCCCAAAATGTAACTCTTAACGCTGCAATTGACAAATTTCGCAAACTTAATACCTCCGAACTTGGTTGTGTTACAACGGCAACACACGTTATCTCTACAGGTGATGCCCTCCCTTTTAAGCAACGTCAATATCCGTTATCGCCTGCTTTGCAAAAGCATTTACATGCTGAAATAGATAAAATGTTAGAATCTGGTGTTATCTCTCCCTCAAATTCACCCTGGACGTCTCCCGTATTACTAGTTCATAAGAAGAATGACGAATGGCGTGTCTGTTTTGATGGCAGGAAGTTGAATTCCGTGACTGTTTTCCGTGACTGTTTCTGACGCTTATCCTCTACCTAGAACTGACTCAATTTTAAGCCGCCTTCGAAACGCAAAATTTATCTCATCTATCGACCTTAGACAAGCTTTTTATCAGATACCTCTCGACTTATCTTTTCGTCAAAAAACTGCTTTTTGTGTTCCAGGCCGAGGTCTTTTCGAATATAATTTTTTGCCATTTGGTCTCTGTAACGCTCCACAAACTTTACAACGTACTATGGATCAAACGTTAGGTCCTATCTTACATCAGGAACGCGCCTTTATATTTTTGGATGATATCTTAATTATCTCAAGTTCTTTCGATGAACATATCGCCACATTAGATGAAGTTGCAGAACGTTTAAACGCAGCAGGTTTTAAGATAAACTGGGAAAAGTCTCAATTTTGTTGTTCATCCCTCACATTTCTTGGTTTTATTATCGATGGGACTGGCTTACGAGCAGATCCTGCTAAAGTCGACGCTATTACTAAATTCAAAACACCTAAAACCGTTACCGAAATCAAACGTTTAATTGGAATGATTAGTTACTATCGCATCTTTCTACCCAATCTTTCAACTATATCTGCACCCATTACCGCTTTAATTAAAAATAAAAAGAAATCCCAAACTATCGAGTGGAATTTAGAATCTCAACAAGCTTTCGAACAAATTAAAACGTTAATCACTTCAGCACCTATCTTAATTTCGCCAAATTTCGATAAAAAGTTTTATATACAAACCGATGCCTCACTTACTGGTTTAGGTGCAATGTTGTTCCAGGTAAACAATGGTTTAGAACATCCAATCGCCTATGCGAGTCGTGCCTTAACTTCTGCCGAACAAAAATACTCTGCTACCGAACGAGAACTATTGGGCGTTATCTTTGGCATCGAGAAATTTAGAGGATATGTCAAAGGTACACACTTTACCGTAATCACTGATTGTGCAGCTCTCACGTGGCTTAATAACTTACAGCCCGCAGGTCGTTTGACAAGATGGAACTTGCGTATATCTCAATTCACTTTTGACGTTAGGCATAGGCCTGGCAAATTAAATATCGTACCTGATGCCTTATCTCGTGATGTCGTTTCTCTTAACCTTCCAAATTTAATTCCTGATACCTGGTACCTCAATATGATTAAAAAAGTTTCTGACAACCCCGATAAATTCCCTACCTTTCGTGTAACTAATAATAGACTATATAAATTTGTATCTTTTTCCCCACAAAAAATATCGAATATTCCTGAATGGAAACTGGTCGTGCCTACTGCTAACCGCGGTGAGGTGCTCAAATTATGTCACGATGATCCCATTGCTGCACACCTTGGTGTTACAAAAACTCTCGCTAAAATATCTGAATTATATTACTGGCCCACACTTAAGCAATCTGTTTGTCGCTACATTAAGAGCTGTAAAATCTGTGGCTCTCATAAGAGTTCACAAGATGCTCGTCCTGGGTTAATGGGTAACTTTAAACGTGTATCTTATCCCTTTCAATTAATATCGCTTGACTTATTAGGACCTCTCCCGCGATCGAAAAGAGGTAATCAATATCTTTTAGTGGTTACCGATTGGTTTTCTAAATTTGTTATGGTGCAACCCTTACGTAAAGCTACTTCCGCTGCTATAATTAAATTCCTAGAACAAAATGTCTTTCTTATCTTTGGTGTTCCCCAGATTATCCTTTGCGACAATGGAGCACAATTTATCTCTAAAGATTTTCAGAATTTCGTTAAAAGTTATAAAGTACAAAAAATTTGGTTTATCGCAAAATATCACCCCCAAGTAAACCCGACCGAAAGAGTAAATCGAGTCTTAATTACCGCTATTTCGTCCTATATTAATTCAGACCATACTACATGGGATGAACATATCTTTGAAATTGCTCAAGCTTTGCGTACATCTAAACACGAAGCAACCCAATTCACTCCGTCATTTCTTGTTTTGGAAGATATACCCCAATCGATGGGAGTTACTATGGTTTAGTGCCTGACGATACTAACGTAATTGAATTTGACGATAAAGTACGTTGGGACAAGGACCAACAGTCATTACCTTCTATCTTTAACGACGTTAGGAAAAATTTGTTAAAAGCTTACGAAAAGAGTAAGGACCATTATAATCTACGTAAACGAAATATTTCCTTCGCCTTGGGCGAACAAGTTTGGAAAAAGAATTATGTCTTATCGGATGCATCTAAGAAATTTTCTTCAAAATTAGCCCCTAAATTCATTCTTTGTAAGGTCACTCGTGTCATTAGTCCCCTTATCTACGAACTTCAGGATGCTGAAGGAAAACGCCAAGGCAGGTGGCATATTAAAGACCTTAAGCCATTCTCTGCCGACCCAAATGCTACTTAAGTTTTTCATGTTCCATGCTCCTCACGATTTATCTAATATTTTTTGTTCTCACCATCAATTAGTTAACTTTAATTACTTATTCCCTCTCTCATATAGTGTATAACCTCTTACACGTTTAACTTTACTTCCCTTAAATTAGCTATCTTTTTCTTTTGGTTGACTTTCCCTTGACCATACCGTTAGATATATATCACTTCATTCTCTACACCCCCCAATATAACCTTGTTGTTTCATTTAATTAACCCTTGAACTTTTCCTGCTACATATTATTTGGTTTTTAGTGTTTTTCTTACGTCATTTAATTTCGTGTGGTAATTGTCGTAACTTTGGTTGAAATAACTCATTGAATTTTTATGATTGGTTTTAGCTGATGTTGAGTGAATGCTTTCTTCTTTGGGCTCACATAGGACACGCGCGATCTATGCCATTGAAAGAAATAGTTCATATTCGCAGTTGCAAAAACTAGGATTGTCTATTCCATGTGTTTTTCTTCTGAATTATTGCAGTCGCCCACATTATACTACATCATTATTTCTTTCTTTTTCTACTAAATCAACATAACTTATAAACATTTTTTTTCATTGTTTTTTGTTAAACTTTGTGGTGAGATGCTATTGCTTCTTATTGTTATCTTATTAAATTCTCGGTTGTTTTAGCATATGGGGACAGTGTACCTGTATTTAACTGCTTATAATTGGGCATTTTTGTGTGTTTAGGGTGCTACCATTTTGAAATACTACCTTAAAACAGTTTGTTTTTGTGTGTTTGTATTTGTAATGATACTTTTAAGTTGTCGTGTCAACCTTTGTCTGATTTTCTTATCGTAGTCGAAGAACTCATTAGGAAAATGATCGTACTAGTTCTCTTAGGAGTCTAGTGAATTTTAAAAATGTGTATACCTTATCTTGTCGGATTAATATCGCAGGTGGTCCTTCAGACTGCGCTGTGTTTAACTGGGACAACTCTCTACCTTCTCTCGGACACTTGTCCAAAACTATCCGTCAATTCCTTTTACCATAAAAGACTGCTGCCGTTTCACAACTTGTTAAAAAACCCTTCGATAACCGTCCACACTTATCTATCTCAATAGGTTCCTTAAATGTAATTGCTTTATTGGATACAGGTTCCTCATGTTCCCTTATAAATAACGAAGGTTTACATCAATTATCTCAACAAAATATCAAAATTCAAATTATTCCCGAAAAAACTTCCATAAATTTAGCTGACGATAATCAAATATATGTAACCGGTTCCCTTAAGTTAAAAATTCGAGTAGAATCTCTTGAACGTGAGGTTTTATTTTTGATTGTCCCTGCATTAGCGTATCCCTTTCTACTAGGTGTTGATTTCTGTAAACTTTTTAATCTGTCACTTTATTTCCAGGATTTTTCATGGCAAACCTCTCTTAAAACGAACTCCTGTGCATCTACAGGAATATCTAACAAAATTTCTCTTACTGATTCCCAAAATGTAACTCTTAACGCTGCAATTGACAAATTTCGCAAACTTAATACCTCCGAACTTGGTTGTGTTACAACGGCAACACACGTTATCTCTACAGGTGATGCCCTCCCTTTTAAGCAACGTCAATATCCGTTATCGCCTGCTTTGCAAAAGCATTTACATGCTGAAATAGATAAAATGTTAGAATCTGGTGTTATCTCTCCCTCAAATTCACCCTGGACGTCTCCCGTATTACTAGTTCATAAGAAGAATGACGAATGGCGTGTCTGTTTTGATGGCAGGAAGTTGAATTCCGTGACTGTTTTCCGTGACTGTTTCTGACGCTTATCCTCTACCTAGAACTGACTCAATTTTAAGCCGCCTTCGAAACGCAAAATTTATCTCATCTATCGACCTTAGACAAGCTTTTTATCAGATACCTCTCGACTTATCTTTTCGTCAAAAAACTGCTTTTTGTGTTCCAGGCCGAGGTCTTTTCGAATATAATTTTTTGCCATTTGGTCTCTGTAACGCTCCACAAACTTTACAACGTACTATGGATCAAACGTTAGGTCCTATCTTACATCAGGAACGCGCCTTTATATTTTTGGATGATATCTTAATTATCTCAAGTTCTTTCGATGAACATATCGCCACATTAGATGAAGTTGCAGAACGTTTAAACGCAGCAGGTTTTAAGATAAACTGGGAAAAGTCTCAATTTTGTTGTTCATCCCTCACATTTCTTGGTTTTATTATCGATGGGACTGGCTTACGAGCAGATCCTGCTAAAGTCGACGCTATTACTAAATTCAAAACACCTAAAACCGTTACCGAAATCAAACGTTTAATTGGAATGATTAGTTACTATCGCATCTTTCTACCCAATCTTTCAACTATATCTGCACCCATTACCGCTTTAATTAAAAATAAAAAGAAATCCCAAACTATCGAGTGGAATTTAGAATCTCAACAAGCTTTCGAACAAATTAAAACGTTAATCACTTCAGCACCTATCTTAATTTCGCCAAATTTCGATAAAAAGTTTTATATACAAACCGATGCCTCACTTACTGGTTTAGGTGCAATGTTGTTCCAGGTAAACAATGGTTTAGAACATCCAATCGCCTATGCGAGTCGTGCCTTAACTTCTGCCGAACAAAAATACTCTGCTACCGAACGAGAACTATTGGGCGTTATCTTTGGCATCGAGAAATTTAGAGGATATGTCAAAGGTACACACTTTACCGTAATCACTGATTGTGCAGCTCTCACGTGGCTTAATAACTTACAGCCCGCAGGTCGTTTGACAAGATGGAACTTGCGTATATCTCAATTCACTTTTGACGTTAGGCATAGGCCTGGCAAATTAAATATCGTACCTGATGCCTTATCTCGTGATGTCGTTTCTCTTAACCTTCCAAATTTAATTCCTGATACCTGGTACCTCAATATGATTAAAAAAGTTTCTGACAACCCCGATAAATTCCCTACCTTTCGTGTAACTAATAATAGACTATATAAATTTGTATCTTTTTCCCCACAAAAAATATCGAATATTCCTGAATGGAAACTGGTCGTGCCTACTGCTAACCGCGGTGAGGTGCTCAAATTATGTCACGATGATCCCATTGCTGCACACCTTGGTGTTACAAAAACTCTCGCTAAAATATCTGAATTATATTACTGGCCCACACTTAAGCAATCTGTTTGTCGCTACATTAAGAGCTGTAAAATCTGTGGCTCTCATAAGAGTTCACAAGATGCTCGTCCTGGGTTAATGGGTAACTTTAAACGTGTATCTTATCCCTTTCAATTAATATCGCTTGACTTATTAGGACCTCTCCGCGATCGAAAAGAGGTAATCAATATCTTTAGTGGTTACCGATTGGTTTTCTAAATTTGTTATGGTGCAACCCTTACGTAAAGCTACTTCCGCTGCTATAATTAAATTCCTAGAACAAAATGTCTTTCTTATCTTTGGTGTTCCCCAGATTATCCTTTGCGACAATGGAGCACAATTTATCTCTAAAGATTTTCAGAATTTCGTTAAAAGTTATAAAGTACAAAAAATTTGGTTTATCGCAAAATATCACCCCCAAGTAAACCCGACCGAAAGAGTAAATCGAGTCTTAATTACCGCTATTTCGTCCTATATTAATTCAGACCATACTACATGGGATGAACATATCTTTGAAATTGCTCAAGCTTTGCGTACATCTAAACACGAAGCAACCCAATTCACTCCGTCATTTCTTGTTTTTGGAAGATATACCCCAATCGATGGGAGTTACTATGGTTTAGTGCCTGACGATACTAACGTAATTGAATTTGACGATAAAGTACGTTGGGACAAGGACCAACAGTCATTACCTTCTATCTTTAACGACGTTAGGAAAAATTTGTTAAAAGCTTACGAAAAGAGTAAGGACCATTATAATCTACGTAAACGAAATATTTCCTTCGCCTTGGGCGAACAAGTTTGGAAAAAGAATTATGTCTTATCGGATGCATCTAAGAAATTTTCTTCAAAATTAGCCCCTAAATTCATTCTTTGTAAGGTCACTCGTGTCATTAGTCCCCTTATCTACGAACTTCAGGATGCTGAAGGAAAACGCCAAGGCAGGTGGCATATTAAAGACCTTAAGCCATTCTCTGCCGACCCAAATGCTACTTAAGTTTTTCATGTTCCATGCTCCTCACGATTTATCTAATATTTTTTGTTCTCACCATCAATTAGTTAACTTTAATTACTTATTCCCTCTCTCATATAGTGTATAACCTCTTACACGTTTAACTTTACTTCCTTAAATTAGCTATCTTTTTCTTTTGGTTGACTTTCCTTGACCATACCGTTAGATATATATCACTTCATTCTCTACACCCCCAATATAACCTTGTTGTTTCATTTAATTAACCCTTGAACTTTTCCTGCTACATATTATTTGGTTTTTAGTGTTTTTCTTACGTCATTTAATTTCGTGTGGTAATTGTCGTAACTTTGGTTGAAATAACTCATTGAATTTTTATGATTGGTTTTAGCTGATGTTGAGTGAATGCTTTCTTCTTTGGGCTCACATAGGACACGCGCGATCTATGCCATTGAAAGAAATAGTTCATATTCGCAGTTGCAAAAACTAGGATTGTCTATTCCATGTGTTTTTCTTCTGAATTATTGCAGTCGCCCACATTATACTACATCATTATTTCTTTCTTTTTCTACTAAATCAACATAACTTATAAACATTTTTTTTCATTGTTTTTTGTTAAACTTTGTGGTGAGATGCTATTGCTTCTTATTGTTATCTTATTAAATTCTCGGTTGTTTTAGCATATGGGGACAGTGTACCTGTATTTAACTGCTTATAATTGGGCATTTTTGTGTGTTTAGGGTGCTACCATTTTGAAATACTACCTTAAAACAGTTTGTTTTTGTGTGTTTGTATTTGTAATGATACTTTTAAGTTGTCGTGTCAACCTTTGTCTGATTTTCTTATCGTAGTCGAAGAACTCATTAGGAAAATGATCGTACTAGTTCTCTTAGGAGTCTAGTGAATTTTAAAAATGTGTATACCTTATCTTGTCGGATTAATATCGCAGGTGGTCCTTCAGACTGCGCTGTGTTTAACTGGGACAACTCTCTACCTTCTCTCGGACACTTGTCCAAAAACTATACTTTTTTCTTAACCCGCTATCTCCGCTATGCCTTATTCTTCTTTTGGTGGACCTGTTCTTGTCCCGGAACACCCGTCCGCCACATAAGAATGATGTTCCCTCATTCCGAGTTACTGACCACATTGGCTGGTTGAGTAGCGCTTTGCTATCCACCTTTTTCTCTGTCGCTTTTGCTCAATGCGAGCCCTTCCTCTACTTTCTTCTACCTGGAAGTGCCTCTAATGCATTCCAAAAAACCAACCTCCTTCTTTTTACCGTTCCTGTTTCTCTACTGCCTTTTCATTTCTGTTAGTCACCGTGTGGTTGCGCGGGAGGTTTTCACAGACACCTGGACCATGTCTCTGCGAATCTTTTGTGAGGTCATGCGGTGCCGCTGTCAGTGCATGGGCTCTGGCAGTAAAGGTATGTATGAGTGTGTGAATGTGTGAGTGAATGTGTATATCTTATATACCGTGTGGGTATCGGGTGATAGTTTCACCGATATCGATTATCGCCGGGTGCAGGGATGCACCCAAATGTCTTTGCCGGTCTCTCGTGCTGTTCTTGTGAACGGACCTGCTTCACGGGTTTCTCTACGGCTCTACTGGAGCCACTCTATTTGTTGTTATCTATTGTCTTGGGTAATAACTAGGCCAATATCCTTGTCTTCTTTATTATCTTTGATAATACCCTTAGTTTTAATATTGTTATCTTACCGATTACCTTTAGTAATAACCTTAGTTTAATATCGTTATCTTACTGACTACCGTTAGTAATAATTTTGGTTTAATTTCTCGTTATCTTACCGACTACCGTTCGGAATAACTTCGAGTTATTTCGCGTTATCTTACCGGTTATCTTTAGTAATAACTTTTTTAAATTCATGTTACCTTACCTACTATCTCTTATAATCACTTTAGCTTAATATCGCGTTATCTTATCTAGTATCTCAAATAACAACTAAAGCTTAATACCGTTATCTTATTCATTACCTTTGAGGATAACAACTTAAGCTTAATATCATTATTTTATCTACTATCTTTAACAACAATTTGAGATCTTGCCTTATCTTTTTATCGTCCTAACGTGTGGTATATATGACCAGACGTGGGAATTATCTTTCTTGAATTTAAGTGAAAAAGCTAACCCAGTATAGAAATGTAATTTGTTAGGTTAGCATATAAGGATTTAGTAGGTGGTACTTTTGGTAAATTTGTTGATTCACAACTATGTCATGGACAAGTTTTAAATGTGCATCGTTGGAAAACCAAAGTACCAGTAACAAAATTTGCTAGAGTGCAGAGTGACTCACTCTATGAACATTTTTAAATTTGGGCACTTCTTGCCAAAAAGAAGAATAGTTTTGATGCAACACTCATGTGTGTTTGCACGTAACAACTTTAATGTTAGTTTTAGTTTAGATAGGTTTAGATAGTTTAGGCGACTTGTCGCACCCGTGTTAGTTTAAGTAGTGTTTCATGCTCCCCGACCAATTTGTGCTGTCGGTGATTAGTGTAGTCAAAGACTATGGGGCTACCTATTCCGTTTCCTGGTACTTCGGTAGACGTGTTATCGGTCGAAAAACCAGGTGGCGCCTTATATAAACATTTTGTAGGTTTTAAGTTAGGGTTTATGTAGGGTAGTTAGGATTTAGATTTTAAGCTGTTACTGTGCTAACAGCCTTTTTCTTTTTTTAAGTTTTTTCTTTTGCACTTAAACATTGTTATTAGGTTAAGTTTTGATGTATGGAAGTTTCGCGCCATAATTTCCAATACGCGGTGCGCGGGAATTTTAAATAGACCAGGCGTGTGCTTCCGATACGTCATAATAGTGAGTTTGCGCAAATCGTGCAATGCTAGAGGGGTAAGCGAATTAGTTCGCGCCGATGTGAAAAAGACAAAGGAGTGGGGAAGTTTCCCGGTTCTCTCTCTATAACGTGGCTTTTTGCCTGGTATCTTCGAGTGGAGTGGTCGTGTTTTTGGTAACGTATCGTAGCTGTACCTATGTAGATTTCCTTTGCTTGATTATCTTTTGTTTGTCGCTCCTTTACCATTTTTCCGTCATTCCCTATGTGAATAGCAATTAGCAGAGTCTTTTCTTGTAGAAGTGCTATCAAATAAAAGACGGTCTAGAATTATTATAACTGTTATAATTGACGATAAATACAGCATTATAATTACACACACGTTACCCCGATACGTTATCAGCTGCCATGTCGACACCAATGTCGTATCGATCCCCCTAGCGGTAATACCGGAAAAACTGACTTATTTAAACTTAGTATGTTACAAATACTTCACAATTTCTCCTCTATTTGGAACATTCTTAAACTTAAAAATATAATCTACGAAAACAACAATTTCGTTCGTAGCAAAGGTTTTGTTAATAAATCTGCTATGTTACATTTTGTGTTGACGTAATCAAGTGTTAAAGAACCATTACACAGTAGCTCTCTAATAGTGTGATATTTAACATCAATGTGCTTGGTATGGTTGTTAACAACAGAACCTTTGGAAAAACAAATAGCTGACTGGTTGTCGCACAACACTAATGGTTTGATGTTAACGAAAGAAAAACCTTTACATTCAGATAATATCTTTGAAATCCATGAAATTTCAACACATGCAGCATCCAGTGCCACATATTCAGCCTCCATGGCGCTTCTGGATATGCATTTCTGTATACAGCAACGCCATCCTAAAAACACCCCATCTAAAGACCAAATGAACCCACTGATAGATCTTCGTGAATCCAAAGCAGATGCCCAAGAAGCATCAGTATATATTACCAAATTCGAAGAGGTATCACATGACAAATTAATCACATAATGACAGGTAGTGGCAACATACTTAAGTATACGTATTAAGCAATTAAAATGTTCTTTTGTTGCCTTTGACGAAAATTGAGACAGATAAATTACAGAGAACATAATATCTGGTCGGGTTCGATTCGCTAAAAACAATAATGAGCCGAGTAATTCTCTAAACGGCACCTCTTCAGGTTCTAAGCAACCAACTTTCGTTATAAAACCTATATCCATAGGAGTGTAAACTGGAATTAATATATTTATTTGAAAACGTTTTATCAGGGTCGAGATATATTTCCTTTGATGTATACAATAACCGTTCTCTCCGTGTTCAAACTCAACTCCAAGAAATGTTCTGATAGGTCCTAGATCTACAATTTCACAGTGTTTGTTTAAATAATTAAAAATGCTATTTAACAAGAGCTCATTGGGACAAAAGATAGCAATGTCGTCGACATATAATAGTATCACACATTCATTATTTAAACGGAAAATACACGGACAATACTGTGAGACAAGAAAACCTTTTTGTTTCAAAATATCAGAAATATGGTAATACCAATTTCTTCCCGATTGCTTCAGCCCATATAGCGATTTTCTAAGTCGAAGAACATACGGTGATTGATTAAAATTTTTATACCCCATAGGCATCTCCATATAAATTTCCTCATCCAAATTGCTATAAAGGAATGCTCGTTTCACATCCCAATGTGCATGTATCCAATCTTCTTGAACTACAAGTAGAACAAAAAATAATTTTACTAAATTAAATTCAATGACCGGTGCAAACGTAGTAAAGTAGTCAACTCCACAGGTTTGCTTGAAGCCATGAGCTACTAGACGAGCTTTAAATTGTTGGACTGTGCCATCAATATTTGTTTTTACACTGTCAACCCATCTACACGTAATTACTTTTTGGTTTTGTGGTCTTGGGACAACTTCCCATACACCTCGTTCTTCATTGGTTACAATTTCGTCTTTCATCGCCTTTTCCCACTCGTTTTTATAATCTGACTTTAATGCATCATCATAAGAATTCGGTACTTGTACAAAACAGGCTAACATTGGTTCTGAATCACTACACTCCATAATTTTAGCTACCCCTTTTTTAGAGGGATCGCGAAAATCAAAATCTTCAGGACTGTATTCCAAACCATGTCCTGAACAAAGTCTTTGTACATCATTCTTAGAGCGGCATTTTTCTTCACCATACCAGTAATAAACGTCAACTCGATTTCCGTCTTTTCTTGGAACTTCTTGTCGAATCCATCTTAACAAATCTTTTGCATCAGTATCAGGTGCATTATCATTCTTTAACCCTGCATCCTGATTTGATGAAACACCAGAATTATCCTCATCATCATCATCATTCTTTGCAATTGAATCGCTTGAATTTGTATCAATATCATTTATATCGCCTGATTCAATAAGTGGAGTTATAATCTTACCTGACTTACTAAATCCCATTACTGATTCGTCTACCTTAATATGTTTAAGCTCTATCACCTTATTGCGAATTGGATCAAAAACCCTATAGCCGCGAGTAAACGTGGCATAACCTATGAATATACACTTTCTTGATTTGGGTTCAAGTTTGCTCCTATAACGTATGTATAAAAGCCAGTGATCCAAAAATTTTGAAATACGAAATATTAGCCTTTCTCCCAGTCCACAATTCATACGGCGTTGTATGTAAATTGGTAGCGTGTGGAACACGATTTTTGGTGTGTGTATAATACTGGAGAGCCTCGCCCCAAAATTTCGCATGCAAGTTAGATGAGATTAGCAATGTTCGAACTGCATCTACTGCATCATAATTAACTTTTTCTGCTACTCCGTTTTGTTGTGGTGAATATACACTCGTTAATTGATGATTTATTCCAACAGTTTCAAAGTATTCATCCATTTCTTGTGAGCAAAACTCCATACCATTGTTGGAGCGAATCGCAACTACTTTCAGATTTAACATTCGCTCTGCTCGAGCAATAAAATTCTTTATTTGGCCAAATGCATCATTTTTACTTTTGACAGGATAAACTGCAATCCAGCGTGAATAGTCATCAACTATGCATAAAAAATATTCAGCACCACCTGCACTAACGGTGGGAGCTTTTCCCCATAGATCAACATGTAAAAGTTCAAGTGCCCTTTTAGATTGAACACCACTTAAACGCTTAAACGGCTGACGTTTAAGCTTTCCCTCAATGCATGGGTGACATATCACCTCTTCATTGTGAATCTTTTTGACACCTAACACGATCCCATTTTTAATTGCCTTAAAAATGCCATCAGAACCTAAGTGTTCACAGCGTCTGTGCCACAGTGAAAGAGAATTAATGTCTAATGAAGCGGTATTAATGCTTGGCTTAGAATTTCTGACAAAAATTGTTTTCTTACCCCTTACAGTATACAATCGCTTATTTTTGTTAATTCGAATGAATAAAGTATTATTAGGAGCATAAACATCAAGATATTTATCCTTACCAATGAAATAAAATCCATTATCAACAACAGAACCAAGACTGATCAAGTTTTTTGACAACTCTGGAACAAAAAACACTTCTTTTAGTTCAACACGTGCTTCAGTTCCTTTATCATTAATTAAGCTAACATGTACTTTACCTACACCTTTAGATTCTAAGACACCTTTGCCCTGCTTGACTTGTTTATTTATCTCCTTAAATTCGACAAACAATTCTTTACTATTACAAAAATGGTGTGTCGCACCTGTATCTAAAATAAACTCATAATCTAAACTTTTACCTTCTTCAGTACTATGTAATTCTAAAAACCATGGCCCTTCTACACAGGTATCTTGTTGCGCCACTGAAGATGCATACATTGCTTTGCGATTACTATTACTAACAGTAACATTATTTGAATGAGACTGTTTGGAATTGTCCCTATTTAATTTCGGACAGTTTCTTGAAATGTGCCCCAATTCCCTGCACCTATAACACCTAACCTTAGGTTTACGGTTCCATTCTGTGGCACCCTTCTTAACTCCAGTCGTAAACGCACCTGAAACATTATCAGTGGATAATTTTGCTACAGTATTTACCAAGCGGCCTTCTTCAGACAATAACGCCTTCGCCACTGCATCCGAGGTAAACTGATCATCAGGTAGCTGGTACAATTGCTGAACAATTACGTTGTATCGCTCGGGTAGCCCATTAATCATTTTATACGCGATTTATAGATCCTTTATATCACACTTTGCATTATTCAACCTTCGTTGTAGGTCCCTCAACTTCGCTAAATATAGAGATATCGATTCATCTTCTAACATCATAGCTAGGAAAAATTCAGCCAACAACCTTCCGATTAATGCCTTTGAGGAAGGTTCGAAATTTGCCTCCAATGCTGACCAAACACTTTTTGGGTCAATCAGACCGTTAACAATGGGTTTTACTTGGGCACTCAAAGATAAATAAATAGTTGACAATGCCTTGTCCCGTCTTCGCATATAATCATTTTTATCTTTAGTTGTTGCACTTTCGGGCGGTGGCACTTCCTTATCATCTTCAACGTTAGTAATAAACCCATAAAGGCCATTGGCACGTAATAACATTTCCACGTCAATTTTCCATTCGCGATAATTTGACGCGCCATTCAATTTATCAAATTCCAGTGCATGTTTATTTTCATGGTATACGTACGCCATTTCTAACCAAATAAACAATCTCACTACCCAAGAATTTAGTTTTACTTCTAATAATCACGCAATTAACACACGAGTAGCACGAGGTGAATGACATAACCTCTTCGCCAGTATATGGGGAGAATGACATAACCTCTTCGCCACTGAAAAATTGGTCGTTGCTAAAGTGCCGAAAGATCCAAAACTACATATAATGTATGAAAGTTCAATTATTATTAGAAATACAATACTAAATTCTTTTTGATATTCACTATTACACGTTTCAAAAATATTTCAGATAACATCTATTCCGAAATTTGTCCATTATTATAACATTACCGCACTCTACGGCCACGTTTTTACAACACGTATATACTAAAAAAAAAACTATCATACTATGCACAATAGAACCGACCTGGGCCCATAACCTTGTGAATAGCAATTAGCAGAGTCTTTTCTTGTAGAAGTGCTATCAAATAAAAGACGGTCTAGAATTATTATAACTGTTATAATTGACGATAAATATAGCATTATAATTACACACACGTTACCCCGATACGTTATCAGCCGCCATGTCGACACCAATGTCGTATCGATCCCCCTAGCGGTAATACCGGAAAAACTGACTTATTTAAACTTAGTATGTTACAAATACTTCACACCCTACATAGGTAAGACATCTGCCGCCACCTAGGCGCACCGATCTCCACGACTGAGGATGAAGACCTCATGACTACCTTAGCTGGCCGGAGCTGATCGAACGCTTTTGAGAGCGTCGACGTATCATCTCTTATCCCTCCGGGAGGAGCCCTGATTGGACTTGGTTAGGGGCCTACCCTAGCGCAACTTCGTGAGAATCTGGACCTATTATGTGAGTACTTCAAAGTTTATATTGTTCGTTTTATCTTTGTTCTAAAATTAATTACGTAAATTTCCGTAGTATTGCGCAATATACCTTTTATATTGAAGACGTCATTGATGGATGACCGCGCCCAAGTCTGTATAAGATTAGCGCTGCCAACCACCGATAGTGTCTATTAAACCACGCTTCCGGTGTTGTATTTATAGAACTTTTTAAATATAACCACGGTTGTAATATAAGATGACTTATAGTCTGCTGTTATATTTAAACATCTAGAAGGTAATTGCTATATGTAGTTTATTTTACGCTTTTGTAATTCAATAATCCTTTTAAAACATGTACAATTATAGTCCCATACTGTATGCTGTTCATCTAATTCTATATTTAAACGACTTTTTGCTTCCCCACAGTTAATACACTTAAATTGGCTTTCTTGACAATCTGCTTCATTATGAGATTGTGCACACCGTGGACACACTACACTCCCTTTGCATTCTTTGGCAATATGCCCAAACTTACAACACTTATAACATCTTTTTATTGCCACATGTTCTAATACCTTACATCTCCTCCATCCTATTCTCAATAGTTCTTCTCTCATAATGTATTTAAATGTATCTGTATCCACTTCTACAATAATGTTGAATAACCCTTTAACAATTTTGGTTTCATACTTAATATTCATTTGAAAATTTTGTTTATGCTCATCTAACTTATTTTGATTTATTATTTTTTGTAAATACCTTCTTTGTCACTTTCATCTACTCCTATAATTTTTATCATTGGAAGTCTTTAATGGAGTCTTTACTGTATATTCTTCTCCCATTTTTTGTGATATAGTTTTCTTCATCACCTCTACTGCCCTATTATTTTCACATTCAATAACAATACCACCATTTTTTGTAGTTTTCCCTACACTTACTCCAATTTCTAAACTAACAGGGTCAATATTATCTTTCAATTTTTTAAGGATTTCCTTAGAGTCTGTTTTTCCACCAATTTTATCTATTATTACTATAGGAGGTTGAGATACATTCCGTTTAGTGACTGCACTGTACAATTTATTAACATTGAGTTCTGCCTCTGGACACTTTTGTTCGAATAATTTATTTTTTATTTCTACCAAGTCTTTACCCTGTTCATCAAACTTTTTTAAAAATTCCTCATGAGTTCTTTCCAGGGATTGTAATTTTTGCATAACTTCCCCAAGTACATATTTCGTCTGTCACTTGCTTTTCACACTTTGAACAATAAAATTTTAAAACTCTTCCTTTTTTTAACTGCATACATCTTATTTCAGAACTTGATAAGTCTGTAAAGTCAAAATGTACTATTTTTGTACACCCATCACACTCACAACATTTGTCATCTTCTATATTTAGATTACATTCCCAACAAATTTGCATATTATACCCTTATTATTAATACTTTTACCAAAAATATGTTTGCATATTTTCCAAAATAACTTTCTTTCAATTTGAATAACCTAGACTTTTCATTGCTGCTATGCTTATTCTTTTTTTTTCAGGTTTGCTTAACTAATTTTCTTGCAGGTATCGTCACTAACTCCTTACCGCCGCATACATTATATGTAAGGCTGCTTTCTACAACCCCCCCTAATCTCCGATTGAGCCCGGTCATTTCTTTGATTTTCTTTGTGTTACGCACGGCTACGAGCCAACGTAACATAAATTTGGCGCCCAACGTGCTGCCACGAATAACGTTACATAAATTTGGCGCCCGAACAGGGACAACCTCGAATAATGTAACAAATATATTTTAATATACGGAATATTCTATTGTGTTATCATCTTTACAATCTCTAAATGGCAACACAGCGTGGCGCCAGTTAGTCTGCTTAGATGATAGTGCGATGAGCAGTTTCGTAGAAGCTGCGTCCATAGAGTTTGCTGCAAACTATTATTCACTAATATATATTTAGTGTTTGAGTATTTAAAATTTTTAGCTTACCGCTTAGATTATGGACCTGTTTATATGATGCGATATCGCATTTATACATTTGTATGAAGCTATTCACTGTTTTCCAGTAAAATTTTTGTAAAGTTTAGAAAATATAATTTATATATTGATAACAAATATTTTCAATTTTGCAAATTGTTTCTAAATACACCTGCACTTATAATTCTGTAAATAGTTCTACCTTACCCTACTACTCAAGGGGTAGCTACGACTTCCACACTAAATAAATTGTAGCTATTAAATGACGCAATAGATAATATTCAAAATGTTTGCATGCAAACAACCTCTAATTGTCTATAATAGAAACGCTCATAAGTAAAGGTGCACAAAAGCTAGTGTTGAGGGTAGCAGCAACCCTTATTAAACAAAAATTGTAGTTTGTAAATGGCTGAATAGAAAATTTTTAAAATTTGCAAGTACAATCCTCTAATCACATACTACAAAATATTTGCAAGCAACGATACACAAAAGTCTATCTATGAGGGCGGCAACACTCCTATACTAAATAAATTTTTAGCTTCTAAACGACTTGCCAGAAAAATTAAAAAATTTACCATGCAATGCTTAATAGTCTGTAACAAAAGCATCCACCAGCAATGATGTTTCCAAGTCATCTTGGAGGTGGCAGCAACCCCCAAGCTAATTTAAGTGTTCCCCCTAAAAAGCAGGATAAAATTTTTTTTAAATTGTCACATGCAATCGTCTAATACTCTATGGCCAAAATAAACACCGGAATCAACCCCTATATTAAAAAAAATGTAACTTGTAAACTGTGCTACGTAAAGTTTTCAAAATCATCACATGCAATATTTTAATAGTCTCATCAAAACTATCATCAAGCTTTGCTGTGTCAGTCAGTCCTGGAGGTTAGCAGCAACCCTTATTCTATAAAAAATTGTAGTGGTGAACGATGCGATACAAAATTATAATAATATTCACACACGTTTCTTTAATAGTATATTGCGCAAACATCCACTAGCAACAGAGCATTAAATCCAGTTATGGGGATGTTGGCAACCCAAATACTTAAGGAATTTTAGGTGGTAAAAAACTCGTTAGAAAATTTTCAAAACTTTTACATGCAATGTTTGATGAGTCTATAGCAAAAACATCCACTGTCAATGGTATGCCAAGCCAGTCATGGAGATGGCAGTAACCCCTAAACTAAATACATTATACCTCGTAAAGAGTTGGATAAAAATTTAAAAATTTTAACATGCAATTTTTTAATACCCTATTAGAAAAATAATCAACAACAACAGGGCGCGAAAACCAATCTTGAGGGCGAAAGCAACCCCTATATTAGACAACAATATAGTTCGTAAACGGTTGAATAAAAATTTTTAAATTTCACATGCAAAACCTCCTTTGAAACTGTTCGCAAGCAACGCTATGTCAACGTCGGTCTTGGGGGTAGTAGTAACCCCTATACTGAAAAACTTGAGCTTGTGAACGATACGATACAAAATTTTCAAAAAATATTCACGTGCAATTCTATAATAATATATTACACAAATATCCACCAGCAACACTTTACCAAATTGTCTTAGGGGGTGGAAGCAAACTCCTACAATAAAAAAAAATTTAGTTTGTAAACAACTCGTTAGAAAATTTTCAAACTTTTCACATGCAATCCTGTACTACTCTATTACAAAAATAAACTCCAGCGACGTGGCGCGAAAGTCAGTTTGAGGGTGGAATCAATCCCTATATTTAAAAAAATGTGGCTGGTAAGTGTTGCAATATAGAATTTTTAAATTTGTTACAAACAGTCTTCTAATAGTCTCTTTCTAAACTATCCTGAAGCAACGCCGTGCCCAGATCAGTCTTTATGGTAGTAGTAACCCCTACACTGTAAAAATTGTAGCTCGTCAACGATGCGATATAAATTTTTATAATATTCACATGCAATAGCACAGGGTGTCCCAACAGTAATGGGCCAAATTGAATGGTTTGATAGTTGAGATTAATACCTATTCAAATAACTGTATAAGTTGTTATCCAATTGTTGATGGTTTCAAAGTTATAACAACTTTTGCGTTTTGTGTCAAAATCGTGCAGAATTTTGAATATTAATTTGCAATAAAAGAAATACTGACCTTTTGAAGATATTCGTTTTCTGTTATATGCATGAATGTTGCGTGTATAATAAATGAGGACTTCTTCAAACATTTACTTATTATCGCAAGAGAAAATCATAATTTTTCCATAATTTTGGTTATATCAAAAATTGTACATGCTTTTCAAACTAAAATTACTCAAAAAAAGTATTACCATCGAAAAGTGCACACCTATCAAAAAAATTTCATTAATCTATGCACTTTGTTTAAAGGTATAACTGGTAGGTCTAAGATTAAATACATAGAAATTTTTTGGGTAATTTGTAGGTGCAATCCCAAGAACAGCACTTTTATTAAAGAATTCGTAAGTAATAGCCAACTTATAATTTTTGTAAAATATGAACTCAAAAGAATCACATGTATATAAAATTTGTTTATTACAAATGTTTGAATGTCCTGCCACCAGTTCTTATACATAAACGAAACCATCTTAAAAAATTTTATTTTAAAAATCTGAAGGCCCGACCGTCTTCTCTCAGCCTTCCAACGGCTTTGCGTATTTCTTTACGACGGTCCTGCTCGTTTGTGGTATGTGTATTATTCACATTTTCTTAACATGTAATTGTACAAGAAGTAGTCCAGGGGGTTGAGGTCGGGCGAATGCGATGGCCAATATATAGTGCCTCCTTGTTTTACCCAACGATTGGGATATGTAAGATTAAGTGTTCCCCACCATTGCGAGCATTGTGTGCTGGAGCGCCGTCGTGGTTTACCTGGAAAATTTTGAATTTTGCCGAACCCTTGCTGTACAAGCAAGGTATGCATCTTTAACGTGCGTGACAACACTCACACACTGGACCTCCATTTTACCTCTCATCTGAACGAGGGTGTATTTTTGTGAAAAATGCTCGCTTAACATTTTTCAATCTGACTGTGTCGGGATTCGAATCCAGGATTTTGGGCATAGTAGTCACAAACATACCAACTACGTCACGGATCCGCTTCATCGTATTGAAACCACATTATATGCCTAGTTTCTAGAGGGATATCTTCTAGAAGATCGCTTAATTCGTGTCGAAGAAAGTGAAGGTACCGTTGTGTATTGAGCCTGGGTAGTAATTCAAATGGCCCAACTAATGTGCTTGCGATTGATTATCCCAGCCCACAAATTAATGCTAAAACGTTGTTAAAATCGGTTGTGTCGTACATTTCTCGGGTTTTCAATTGCCCAAAAGTGGAGATTGTGAATATTAAATATTCCAACCCTATGGAAAGACGATTCATCACTTCATAAAATTTTTTCAAAGAATTGTTGATCGTGGCGGTGTCTGCGGAGCATTTCGTGGCAAAACGCTGCCACAACGTTTACTCCAGGTTTGGTCATAACTTTATAGTGCACCTGTAAGCACCAATAAATACATAGTGAACAAGGATAATTTCAGTATCACCCAGTTTCTTCCCTACCGAGTTTTAAACGTACCAATGGTTCCTACTGTGGGATCTATGTGATAGACCTGTAAGTACATGTATCAATTCATCACCGACAAGTACTGGTTAAATAAGGGCACGCGAAAGTAACCTCAATAAGCATAAAATAATTATATTAACACTTTCTCCAGAATTATAACTTATAACATTAGTAGTGTAATAAAACATATGAGAAACTCTCAAATTTAAACTTTGTAACTATTGTTATACCTTGAAGCAATTGCTTTAAAGTTTACAGAGGTAACCTCTAAATAAGTATCAGAGAACTATTTAAGCGTCAAACAAATTATGCATTTTATAATATTAAAATTTACTGTAAATCCCAAAATAAATTATATTCAAACACATGATTAACTACATAAAACAACGTCCCATTACTAATAATAATGGCACCAACACTGATTAAACACTTATTACTTAAATACTTATTGTTACATGAACAACAGCATCCATCTGCCAAATACATCAACAGGATTTGAACCACATTCCCACTGGAAATCAATTGAACTGGATTCCCAACGTAATACCACTGCATTCGTAGGCATCTGCAATCCCACGGCTGGATGAAGCTATAGCAGACAAAACATACCCAGAAAAACCATACATTTGTACCCAAGCCAAAAATCTAAAGTAAGAGGAAAAATAACCCTCATGTAAGACCTCTCACAGCTAAAAATAATATTTGTTTAACTTACCCTGATAGATCAGGATTAATATAAAGATAGTACACAAGTAGAAAATTAACCTGTGCTGATTAGACTATCAATTTGCAATACTAATAAATCTAGCTTAACTGCATGCCAAAAAATTCTCTTCTGCAGAATAATTTTGCAATAACTTCATGTGAATTGGATAAATCCCAATAATGGATGATTTGTACAAAACCAGATAAATTCCAATTCAACATGCAACTGACTATCGCTGCATCTTGGCATGACGACGTGTTATCTAACAACACATTTTACAGATAACCCAATTCAAATAACAAAATTCCTAGGTAGGTAACAATTACAAACTCATTACCAACAATCTAGGATCAACAAAGTAATTCAGGACAGCATTCAGTACACAATATGATTAAATTCATTATATCCTAGTATATACAAACAAACAATCCAAATTATAAAGTCATATTTACAAATACACAAGTAAGGAATAATATGAGACTGAAACTCACTTTATAAGGAAAATACAATAATGAAAATCAAATTAATATTAGAACTACTGAATACATACCTGTACCATTGACTTTCCTTTACATAATGAAAGGATATATCTATATCACCAATGTTTCGTTTATATTGTAAATAATTAAAGCTAAATTTTATTTTCTATTGAGTTTGTTGATTATTTAAGTTTGCCTTGGTATATTTAAATTTGTTAGGGTAAAATTTCCATGGGTTTTACTTGAAGCACGCGCCAACAAGTGCCGCGAGTGATAAGCGTTGTTATTCCGCATGTGGAAACAGTGTAGTAACTGGAAAATCCACGAAGCTAGAGTATCGATTTGTCGTTCGAACAGACCGCATCGCTGTTTTACACGTTTTATGTAAAACTCCCAATTAGATGAACCGCTTTTCTTCAGAACCGCTATTGACATAAATGTGCTTTGCTACACCAACAAAAAGCAGAGTTTTTTTTCTTTTGTTTTTTGTAAAGCTTTTTTCTCCTTTTTTCAATTTTTCCGCTTTTTCATTCCAACTCTCCCCTCCGCTTTATAATTATTTTTTCTTTAAAATGCCTTGCATTTTGGTGGGCGGTATGTTCTGTTTATATTGTATATAATTAAAGCTAAATTTTATTTTCCATTGAGTTTGTTGATTATTTACGTTCGCCTTGGTATATTTAAATTTGTTAGTGTAAAATTTCCATGGTTTTTACTTGAAGCTCGCGCCAACAAGTGCTACAAGTGATAAACGTTGTTATTCTGCATGTGCAAACAGGGTAGTAACTGGAAAATCCACGAAGCTAGAGTATCGATTTGTCGTTCGAACAGACTGCATCGCTGTTTTACATCGTTCTTTCATTGGCACGGCTTCGTAATCAACAGGTGCGTGCTTTGAGTAAATGCTTGAACTGAGTAAAAACATTAATTATATGTTGTTTGTTAAATTATCACTTAATTTTATATACAGTCCACTTCTCTCTACCAAAGAGCTATTTGTTATTTGTTAACTATCATTTTCTATCGCTTCAGTTATTTTACATTTGGTAACTTCTCGCCGGATTTGGAAAAACCACAAACTCATATAATTAATCGTACCGCTCATCAAAGCATTGACAGTTTTAATTAGCATAATTTGTATCGTTGAGTTGTTTACGAGCATTTGTTATCTACTTGCTGCTTACTTTTTTCTCGATGTTATAAAAAAGTAATTGCACGACGAAGTATAAGAAATACTTTGGCACAGCTTGCATCGACCTTTAAGGTTGCGGGGGCTGCATGAGACTTGAAATCACAGGGTAAGAGGGATGTTTAGAGAATATCTGAATGTTAAAATTTAAATATCAAGACACTTGTTTACACAACTGTAAAATAACTTAGAGAAACAAAAGTTAGAACATGATAAGAGAAATTTGACTAAATATGTATATTAATACTCAGTTATATGTATATTAATACTCAGTTATTACAATTCCAAAGGCATGTATAAGATATATGCTTGTGTCATTAACATTGCAGACATCGCTATATATTTTAACATGATATAATTCATATATTTAATAAATGTACACGAGAAAATTTCTATAGAGAAATCAAAATAAATAATCTGTTTAAAAACTCAAAATTTAACTTAATGCGAGAGTAAATCAAAAAGTGGTCATAATTGTAATAATGTCATGTAACAAATGCGCATGAAATGAAAGTTCAAGTAATAAACCTTACCATAAAGAAGCTTTCTGAAGTTCCGAATGTTTACATATTTTTAGGTTATGTATAAGAGAATTTTATTTGAAATCATTTAAGATAAGTAAAATGTAATTAATAATCAAAACAAAATATCTGTAGTGACAAAGACAAATTTAAATAGAGGTTGGGCCTCTTTATTTTAACAGAAAAACGATAAGGTAAACGTTTTAATCTCATACCTGTAGTATCAGTCACTGAACTAATACACATAGTTACTTAATTTATAGGAATCCTTCATATCCAGGAAACTGAGACATCCTGCATTGGTGGATCTCCTAGTGTAGGTACAAAACAGCATGTGGTCGACTTCAAATATTGTTTTTAACAGACTTCTGTTCCATAAATTAAACTTGTAGATATTTTTCAATAAGATAATAACTGAGCGGCAATATGTAAAATAGAAGGAAACGAAATATAAAATTCTTGTGATGAGAGTATTTATTTTACATCATCTGTTTGTGCGAATGCACGAGCAACTTTTCCATGTAGAAATCTGAATGAGAGAACAAGTCGCCGTAATATCGGTAACCAAAACAGGTAATCAGAACATAGGTAACCAGAGCATAGGTAACTGGAGCACCCTAGAAAATTCAGTTGTGTTACAAAAGTGAAAATTTAACACGAGGTGCAAAGGAAAATTAATCCATTAATCACTTACCATCTGTATAAATATTTGATGGGTTAAACGAAAAAACAACTTCTTTATCCTTCATACTAAACATCTCAAATTATATTTAAATGTTAATTTAGGATTTATGATTAGAAAATTTACATACCAGGTAAACACATTAGGCAAGGTAGAAGTTCAAATCAAAAATGGCCAACAGTGCCAGATAAGCAATCAGATATCCAAAGAGAAATGAAAATTTGACACTTGAAATAAATTATTTTCGGCCATCTTTGGGATGGACGGCCTCTAGCGATTATTCTCAATAACACAGTATTATAACCACACCAGTTGTGCTTTTGGAATAAACACTTAAGAAATAACCAATAGGAAAATTTCATATAGATATGATTATTTGTACTATGTAACAAATTAAGAACTTGTGGATTAAAACTAATAATCCAGGATTGTGTGAGATAAATACTTATAGAAAATATATTATATAATAAAGAGAGTAATTTTATATTTAAATGTAGATATAAGCATTTATATGCTAATAGTGCCAGGCACAAATGTAATATGCTAAAATATAGACAAAAAGGCATGTTACATACTTGGCAATAGGTTTACGTATTTGTTATCGCCGCTAGGCTATTATAAATCGCAAGATTTCGTTCTTGTTTCATCCGCTTTTGTATTCACTTTAATTTAACCATGGCAGAAAAGTTGAAATGTAATGGTTTTCTACGTAATATTGCAATTAATTCACTAGAGGAATTGTTTGAAATCGCTGAAAAATGTACGGTCGAAGCAGCCTTTTTAGATTTATTTCGTGGATAGTATGAATCTCTGGAAACCAGTAGAGAAAATTTTCTTACACAACATAATTGGGTAGTAGGTGCAATTTCTTCTGCCGGTAACGCTGATGAACAATTTGAAATGGAAGACGCTATACGTAAACTTTTTGATAATAACTACTTTAAAATAAAAGGGCTCTATTTCAAGCTGTTTACCAGGCAATCTTCGCCTCGGGCTAATCTGTCCCCGCCACTAGATACTTTAAAGTCAAAAGTATCACTTTCCCTGCTGACGCTGCCTACGTTTGATGGGGAAAGTTGTTTATTTGAAAGTTTTATTGATCGGTTTGGTAGTTTAGTTCATCTTAATAACGATTTGTTGGACGTAGATAAATTTTCGTATCTTCATTCAGCACTAAATGGTTCCGCACTCCTAACCATTAAAAACTTTGACCTTACAGAAGCCAATTACGCTCTTGCATACACAAAACTTCGCGAAAAATATCGTAATATTCGTCACATTACCTCAGCTCTATGGAACAATATTGATAAATTTCCCAAATTAAACTCCGATAACACCGTCGGTTTACAAAAATTAGTTGATACTTTTGTCGATAATTTACAAGCGCTTAAAAAATATGCTTTGCCCATTGAGCAATGAGATTTTATTCTTGTAAAATGATCTTAAATCGCTTGGATGTACACACTGCTCGTAGTTTTGAATTGCATCAAGATCCAATCGCTATCCCATCTTATAAAAAGTTAATTGCTTATCTGGAAAATATGTGTAAATCCTTATCGAATTTGTCGGTAAATCATAAAACTGATTTAAACAAAGTTATTCATTCCAGTAACCCGTCTAAGCCTCGATCCGCCGTTTCCATGTTGGTACAGACGAAGTCTAGTGTTAATAAATGTCCGCTTTGCAAACAAGATCACAATCCTTATCACTGTAATGAGTTCGTTAAACTTTCTTCACAAGATCGCTACAACATTGCAAAAAATTAACATCTTTGTATTATTTGCCTTAGCAACTCTCACATTTTAAATAAATGCCGGTCTACTTTTTCATGCCGCGCCAATGCAATCAACGTCATCATTCGTTATTGCACTTCGATCGCGTTTCGTCTAAACCCGCTTTCGCTGCTAGCAACCAGGCTTGCTTGAGCCCGGACACCGCCGCCTCTAAGGTATCATCTCGCACTACTCCCGCTATTCAAGACCGCTACAAGCTTTCCGCTCCTCGTGCCTCTGAGGAATCATCGACTTTGTTTAGCTGTGGTGGTCCGTCAACTTCAAATGTCGTTTTATTTAATTCTTTAGCTAAACCTTCAGTTGTTTTACTTTCCATCATTCAAGTGGAAATTGCTGATTGCTCTGGTTCTTTCCATAAATTTCACGGTTTACTCGATTCGGACAGCATGACTTCTTTTATTTCGCAAAGTAGTGTGAAACGTTTAGGTTTTCGTACTACTCCACATTCTCTTATCCTTAGTGGTTTAAGTTCCGTGCGCTCAGCTGCTCAGCATGGCGCTGTCGCCATTTCACTCAAACCTATAGGTGTTTCTTCATCGATTATTAATTTTCAAGCTGTAGTACTTCCCAAAATTTGTGAAAATTTACCTACTTTCAATATTTCTTCCCAACATTTTAATTATCTGGCTAACCTTAAGCTAGCTGATCTGCTCTTTGCTCAATCTGGACCTATTGATTTCTTACTTGGCGCGGATATTTTCCCCCAAGTGTTATTAGACGGTCGCATACAGGGTGATAGCGATCAACCTGTTACTATTAATACCATTTTTTGTATGTTTTAATGGGAAACATACCTTTCTCGCCCGCTTCCGAAATAACTAGCTTGTTTTGTATGACAGATTCTGCTTCCCCATTGGAAGATATTGTCGCTAAATTCTTGGAAGTCAAAGCTGTCCCCGCCGCTCAACCTTTCACGCCTGAACAAACTCTTGTGGAAAAATGTCGATACGTTTCGCCGCAATGAACAAGGTCGCTATGTATTCTCATTGCCGTTTAGAGATCAAGAACCATTTTTTCCAGGTAGTCGTGATCTTGCCTTACAACGATTTGTTGCTTTCGAAAATCGTCTACTTAAGCAACCCCGTGTTTACGAACAATACGTTCATGCGTGAATATTTGGATTCTCAACATATGCAATATGTTGTTATTGGGTCTCATTCGGACTTTTCTTATTACATCCCGCATCATTGCGTTGTGAAACCCGAAAGCGTAAGTACGAAATTACGAGTGGTTTTCAACGCTTCCGCTAAAACTTTGTCTCAATCGTCCTTAAACGATCACTTGTTTATTGGGCCGAAGTTGCAACCGAATATCACCGCAATTTTGTTACAATTTCGTTTACATCCTTATGTTGTCACTGCCGATATTCGTCAGATGTACAGACAAATTCTTGTAAATCCCGCTCAGTGTGACTATCAGCGAATTGTTTGGCACTTCTCCCCTGAGGAGCCCATTCAGGATTTTAAATTAAAACCGTTACGTATGGAATCAATTGTGCTCCCTTGCTTGCCATACGAACGCTTCAGCAGTTGGCCGTGGATGAAGGGAATTTTTATCCGTTAGCCGCTTTAGCACTTCGCCACCATACTTACATTGATGACATCGCTACTGGTGGAGATTCTATTCCGCATATGCAAACAGGGTAGTAGCTGGAAAATATACGAAGCTAGAGTATCAATTTGTCGTCCGAACAGACCGCATTGCTGTTTTACATCGTTCTTTCATTGGCACGGCTTTGTAATCAACAGGTGAGGTGCTTTGAGTAAACGCTTGAACTGAGTAAAAACATTAATTATGTTGTTTGTTAAATTATCACTTAATTTTATATATAGTCCACATCTCTCTATCAAAGAGCTATTCGTTATTTGTTAACTATCATTTTCTATCGCTTCAGTTATTTTACAACCAACATTCAACCAATAGCAGATAATAATAAATTGTTGAATATTCACAACTTGAACAAAAATGACTTAAGCTTGATTAATATTAATTAACAGAGCAAAATCAATACTTTAGGTTATATCATCTTGTTTAATCAGTTAGGAATTACTCTTACAATTTAGCAAAAATTGTAACTGTAACATTACTTCCTTCTTAAAAAATTTTTTTTTTAAATTTTTTGAAAGTTGTCTTAACAACCAATGTAACAACCATAATCATAATAAATTTCATAGCAATAAGAATAGCTTTATTATTTTAAGAGAATACTATACAATTTTCCGGCGAACACGTTTTCTGTGTTGTGGTTGCATTTCTGTTTCTGTCGTATCGATTTTTAAATCTTTAATAATCCACTTCCCTTTTGAGATACCATTACTATCAATTAATTCATAAGTGTTTACACCTAGTTTCTTTTTAATAATGTACGGACCCTTAAACTTCTTATCTAATTTTGCAGAATAATTTTTACTTTTATTAGATAACTTGTATTCTTTTTTCCAAACCAATTGTCTTTCTTTAATTGAATAGGCCTATACCTTAGGTTATACGAATGTTTACATTTTGTATGAGCGTGTTTTAATTGTTTCTCGACAAATTTACGAATTTCTTTTAATTTATTACATTTTTTATTGATAGTGAATTCATCATCATTTTCATTTAAGTTATCATTTAGTTTAGGATTATTATAGATAAGATCATTGATATTAGTATCCAAAGACGGTTTGTTCGCACACCCTAGTTTAGGTAAGTAAAGATCCCAATATTTTTGATTATCAGTTATATAAGAACGAATCATTGTTTTGATTGTTCGATTATATCTCACTGTAGAATTCGGAGAAGGATCGTACAATGGATTAGTTAGAAAGGTGACATATTGTTTAAGAAGTTTTTCAAACTCTGATGATCGATATTGACCACCACTGTGTGACCGTAATAGTTCTGGAACTCCAAATAACATACAAACATTTTCTCCTATTAATTTAGCTACTTTTCTAGCTGTTGCAGTATGCAATGGATACATTAAAGTGAATTTGCTGAAATAATCAACAACGACTAATAGAAATCGTTGACCTGATATGCTTCTGGGAAAAGGTCCCATGAGATCAGTTGAAATGTATTGCCAGCATCTAGTAATCTCAGGTTTTGAACCCATTTGACCAGATATTTTCTTTTGTTCAGGTTTCTGTTCTGCATATATGTGACATCTTGTAATACAATTAACTACGTCGGCTTTCATTTTAGGCCAAAAATGGTTAGAAAGTATTATATGATAAGTTTTATAAATTCCTAAGTGACCTGATTTAGGGTCGTTGTGTGTTTCGGATAATATTTGAGCCCTGTGTGGTTTCGGAACCACGATTTTCCATTTATCAAAAGGTTCATAAAAATTATTGTCATTAACATATTTGTATAGGATGTTGTCATCGTCTACTCTCCATATACCATAACGTAAAGGCTGTTTCCTTACATTGTCACACATTTTTTCATACAATGAACATTTATTTCATTCTTTATACTCTAAACTGTTTATAAGTGCGTTAGGCGCTCTTGATAAACAATCTGGAACTAAATGATTTTTTCCTAGTCTATGAACTACTTTAAAGTTATATTGTTGTAAACGTAAGGTCCAACGACCAAGTCTACTTTGTGGATTTTTGAGATTATGAATCCAAACAAGACTACTATGATTGGTTACCACTGTGAATTCTGATAATTCTAAATAACATCTTAGTCTCTCGATTGACCAAATAACACACAAAAGTTCTTTTTCAGTAACACAGTATTTAATTTCATTTTTATTCAGGGTTCGCGATAAATAGCAAATGACATGAGTTTTACCTCCATATTCTTGAGTAAGAACTGCACCTAGGCTATAGCTACTAGCATTACAATGTAAAATAAAATTACGTTCAAAATTCGGGTGCGATAAGATTGGTGTACTTACTAAGCAGTTTTTATTTTTTTCATATGCTAATTGGCATTCAGGAGTCCATTTAAATGTAACTTTCTTTTTCGTTAAGTTTGTAAGTGGTGTTATTATTGAAGATAAATTCGGTATAAAGCGACGATAGTATGAAACCATACCTAAAAATGATCGGACCTGTTTAAAAGTTTTTGGTATTGCCATATCAACAATCACGCTGACCTTATCTGGATCTGCCGATAGACCTGATCTGTTTATAATATAACCCACAAATTTTAATTCACTTCGACAAAAATGACATTTGTCTTTGTTCAATATTAAATTCGCAGATTGTAATCTAAGGAAAACTTCTTTTAAAATTTTTATGTGTATAGGAAAATCTGGAGTAACTACTACTAAATCATCTAGATATTTAAACACAAATGGTTCTAGTTCTGGGCCAAAAACTGTGTCGACTAAAGATTGGAAGGTTGACGGAGCATTACAAAGTGCTAGCGGTAGTCTTTTAAATTGATAATGTCCACGACCTGGTATAGAAAAAGCTGTATATTGTTTAGAATTCTTTTCCATTTTAACCTGATAATAAGCTTTGGTTATATCTAACGTAGAGATATAATTAGAGTTACCCAAATGGTCTAAAATTGAATTTATTAAAGGTAAGGGGCATGTCCATTTTTCTGTAACTGCATTTAGTTTCCTAAAATCTACACAAAGTCTGTGTGAACCATCAACTTTTTGAAACCATTATAATAGGTGAATTCCACGGACTGATACTTTTTTCAATGATATCTAGTTCCAACAATTTTGTGATCTCTTCATCAATTTTTTTCTGCATTAATGTACTGACTGCTCCACTAACGGCGTACAACCTAACTGAATGTTTTTTATACTATCAAAATAATTATTGCTCTGTTGTAATGTTAAGTAATTTGAAGATTGAATAGAATTAATTGTATGATTATTGTCATCGTTTCCAAAATACAATTGACCTTTTCTTAGGTCTGGAATAATTCCCATCATTATCCAAAATATTGTGCCTTAAACCATAGTATATCTTAACTCTGGTAACACGTAACAATTAAAGATGTGGATTTTATTGTATAATCGAATAGGTATGGTCATATAACCAATGCAGTCTAAAGTATTGTTGTTGGCAACTATACAATTTGTATTTCCAGTTTGTTTTAATTTAATACCTAATTCAGATAGAAGTTTATATCCTAAAAATATATTATTTGCGCCTGAATCCAATAAACCATTAATTTTACTATCATAAATAGAAACAGTTATATAAGGATATTCATCGTTAGATGTTTATCTTTAAAGTACCTCTCACGAGAATAATTTCTATTTCTATTATCATAATACTCCTTATTGCGAGAAAAACTCCTATTTCATGAGTAATTTCTTTCATGCGAAAAATCTCTCCCTCTATCATTAGAGTAATTTTTCTCTTTACTTTCAACACTATTTAGTCTATGTTTACTATTCCTACTATTACGAGATACCATTCTGTTTCTACTTTTATGTGAACTAAATCCCTGATTTTGTCTAGATTTACTGGGTCTCTCTTCACTGCAATTACTACCTCGTTAACTCGTGTAAACATCCTGTAAATAGAAAACAATAATTTATTTATTACGCTTCAATTAAATAAATGGGGATAAAAGGGCATAATTAAGTTCAAGGATACGCAAGGATACGTAAGCGAGTAAAAATCAATAAGTTAAGCAACGGACATTTATTTAATATAGTAAACTAAAGCAGTTTTGTATAACGTTACAAAGTGTAGGACAGCATAACAAGTCAAGGTTTCACGGAATAACAGCTTGGGGAGATATACATTTCTTGTGAAAGCTTGGTTAACAAAACATTTTAATGGAAAAAGACAAGGTTACCTTCAACCAACGGGTATTTCATAGACAGATCGATAAAGAATGTAAGGGACATAGAATCGTTAGGATGTAATAGAGGCAGATAGAAAATATAGCAGGTGTTTGTGTCGCAAACAGTTACAAGAGCGCGGTAAACAAATATTTGTAGAGACTAAGATAGAAGCGCAGATGCAACAGGTTTTACATCACAAGATATTGATTTTTTAAGGCGCACATATAGAAGAAGGGAGCTTTAAACGTAGACGACGGAGCAATAGTGGGACCATAAAATAAAGACAAGAAAGGGGATTATAAACGTATGAGTGGAATAAAAATATAGACTCGGACATGAAAAGGCGTGTTTAAGATTGGTGAGGCGATAGGAAAGGGAGAATTTACAGAAAATTTGGACCGTTGGTTAGTTTTAGCGTCGTTGGTGGTGTTTGTTTTTGTATTAAACTATAGAGGAGTACATGTGAAAATTTTAAAAATTTGTATCCAGCCCTTTACGATGTACGTTTTAGTTTGTTTAGGGATTGCTACGAGCCCAAATACTGGCTTTGGCACAATTGCTTGTGATATTTTTGTTATAAATTATTAAGCATTTTATGAGAAAATCTTGGAAAACGAGTTGTTTACCAGCTAAATCTTTTTTAGCATAATGGTTGCTGCCACCCCCACGACTGTGTTTGGTACACTATGCTTGGTGGATATTTGTGTAATAGGGTGCCCCAACAGTAATGGTCCAAATTGAAGAGTTTGATTGCTGAGATTAATAGCTATTCAAATAACTATATATGTTGTTATCCAATTGTTGATGGTTTCAAAGTTATAACAACTTTTGCGTTTTGTGTCAAAAATCATGCAGAACTTCGAATATTAATTTGCAATAAAAGAAATACTGACTTTTTGAAGGTAGTTCGTTTTCTGTTGTATGCGTGAATGTTGTGTGTTTAATAAACTAGAACTTCCTCAAACATTTACTTATTATTGCAAGAGAAAATATAATTTTTCCATAATTTTGGTTCTATGAAACATTGTGCATGCTTTTCAAACTAAAATTACTCAAAAAAAGTATTGCCATCGAAAAGTGCACACCTATCAAAAAATTTCATTATTCTATGCACTTTGTTTAAAGGTATAACTGACAGGTCTAAGATTAAATGCATAGAAATTTTTGGATAATTTGTAGGTACAATCCCAAGAACAGCACTTTTATTAAAGAATTCAAGCAAAAGCCAACTTATAATTTTTGTAAAAGTTTTAGTAGATAATCAAACGTATTTAAAAATTAGGTTATGCATGTCCTTAAATATGAATCACATTCTTAATAAATAATAGATTGGCAAGATTTTATTCAAGATTAAGTTAAATCAGGTAAAGAATCACTTCTTTAAATCAACTACAAACAATGGCAGGCAAATAAAAACATTCTTGGATTTTACGAACAGGAACAGCTGTATTGCCGACTGTAAAACGTTTTAAGTTGCGCAGTAATTCCAATTAAATAACTGTATAACCACCACACCAATAAAACCAAATAGTGTATGAAAAAAGCAAAATTTTTTGAATAAAACTGTTCTGAGGGGTTAAATTTGACGCTTACAGTATATTTAGCAAGCACTTATTTTGTGACGCCCACACAATAAATATCAAGTTTTGACATCCGATTTATATAAAATGTACCAACCTTTCTAGATTAATAGAATTAAAGTTTTCTATTTAAAAAATAATATCATGTTAAAATACATCTGAAATTTAAACCGCTTCTTAGACGATAAACAAGGTTATGATAAAGATTATCATGACATAATTACTCATTTCTTACATACTGCTAGTTATAGAACATAAGGATGCATACATTGTAGTTTAGAGGCGCATCGGATACGCAAAGTGCAGCAATATAATAAATAGCATTAAACGTACGCAGCATATTGAGAATGATTCACGTTCGAAGTCGCCAGCCTGTAAAAACCAAACGATTAAATGTAGAATGTCTCATTACTCATATCTCACTCTCTCTTAAGGTATTATTTCCAAGTTTCATCTTTGTTACTTCGAATAGTTAGCGACAACGTTGCCGGAGGCAAAACTGGTAGTAATCTTAATATAAAATGAAGGAAGATATACGTCGGACGCAACAATAAATGGCTTTGAAAGAGTTCTAGAATGATAGAAAAATATAAAATAGTGTATATCGATATATTTCACTATTTTAAAATTTTTTCGTGATTTTGGGCTTCTTCAACAAATAATTAACAATATATTCTATATATGTAATTAGCTATTTCCACTATTTCTGGGGATGCCAAAATGTATCAATTCTGTAAGGATGCAGAATTGCTAGCAGGATGTGTATATATATATATATATATATATATATATATATATATATATATATATAGTTGATCTTGCTTTCAATAACGAACGTATTTGTTATAAATTAATTGATTTTGTATGAATATTGGGATATATTTCGTTCGAAATAAGTAGGGGTGGGCGATACGGGATTTTGCGTATCGAATATCGATACATATTCTATATCGATATGTATCGATATATCGAATATCGATATATATCGATACGTATCGATACGTATCGATACGTATCGATGCGTATCGATACGTATCGATGCGTTTCGGTGCGTATCGATACGTATCGATTCGTATCGATGCATATAGATACGTAACGGTACTATATATATATATATATATATATATATATATATATATATATATATATAGCGATTCGTATCGGAACGTTTAGATGTGTAGATTAAGTATACATTTCGAGACGTAGCGATACCTATCGGTACGAATCGATACGCATCTTTAAATTTTTCTACTCTTTCTTTGGGAATAAAATCACAAAATCGTTTTAAAATAATGTATTTACTGACAATTCGATCTCTCACTTAAGATTGTTTGTTATCAAAATAATTAAAGTTTAATGTTTGTGACATAAGTATGTATATAGGGGTGTGCGATACGGATTATGCGTATCGAATATTGATACATATTCTATATCGAATATCGATACGTATCGATACGTATCGATACGTATCGATACATATCGAGTATCGATATATCGATATTTATTTTTTGCTGTATCGGGGGGGTCGATACGGAGGTCGTATCGATACGTATCGATATATCGATACGCCGACCCAGCCCTAGAAATAAGATAGTGGTTTGGTTTAAAACATTTATTACACTTAACGTTTCGGAAAATTTGATTCCTTAATCATAAGCTACAAATAGATAGCATTAAATTACATATATATAAAAGTTATAAATTACTCACTTAATGTGTTTTTATAGAAAACCAGTTTTGACATTTAACGTCATCTCATTGAAAGTTGTTGTTACAAGTGATGTATGTCAATACTAGCTTTCTACGTTTAAATAATTTGCATAAAATGCAAAATGTTATGATTAATTAGAAATTCTTGTTTTATCTGACCAACAAATCTTCATTAAGTGTATGTGTGTGGATATGTGTGTGGATGAGTGTGTGTGTGTGTTTATGTGTGTGTTTGTGTTTGTGTGTGTGTGTGTGTGTGTGTGTGTGTGTGTGTGTGTGTGTGTGTGTGTGTGTGTGTGTAATAGGAAACTGGTTTGTTTTTGGGTTGTTGTATCTGTAATTTATTAGTTTGATTTAGTTTAGTTTAAAACACTTAGTTGAGAAAATGTTATTATTTATATAAACTTTGTGTGAAGAAATCTATGAGACTGTATGTGTGACCTGGTTGTCTAGTTATTAGGAATGTTATATTTGTTTTCTAAAATTATAAAGTCCAAAGTATACTGCTTCTAAATTATTAATATCAGTTTTTTCATTTAAACAGTTATTTGTTTTTTGAATGTAGTAGGATTCTAAAAATAATCGTTTGTAATAATTAGATTCTATTTCAAGTATTTCGACATTTTGTAGATCTAAAGTGTGATTGTTTCTTTTTATATGTGTCGAAAGTGCGCAGGTTGTTTTTCCTATTTTGGCGTCGCTTTTATGTTGTGTCAGCCGGTTACCCAGGTATTGTTTTGATTGACCTACATATTGTCCTCCACATGAACATTTGATTCTATATATAGTATTGCTTATTTTTAGTTTTTTTGTTTTGTCTTTTAAATTTGTGAAAAGTTCTTTGGTTGATTTATTATAATTAAAAGTAATTTCTATATTCGGTTGTTTTAAAATCTTTTTTAAATTAATTGATAAATTTTGGATATATGGTAATGATCTGTATTGTTTTTGTGTTAACGTACTTTCTTCTTTGTGGTGAATTTGGCTGTTAAATATTATTTTGTTTATTAGATTTTTAGGGAAACCATTGTTTATGAAGATGTTTTTAGTTCAATTAAATTTTTATGATGAAATTCGGGGTCACTTATTTTAATTATTCTGTATTTTATTGCTAAGATTGTATTGATTTTTTATGTTGGTATGAGTGATTTGAAAAGTAGTTTATATATCTCCCGGAATTGGTTGGTTTCTTGTACCAATCTAATTTTATTTTATTATTTTCATCTCTTATGACTTTTGAATCTAAAAAAGGGATACTTTTGTTTTCTTCTATTTCGTGTGTAAATTGCAATTTTGGGTGGAACTGATTAAATTTATTAAGGATTTCTTGAATTTTATTTTCGGGACAGAAGCAAAGAATGTCATCAACGTATTTAGTTATGAATGGGAATTGAAAGGTTAGATTTGGAATTACTTCTTTGATAAGATGGTCCATTACTATTTGTGCTAGTATTGGGGATATAGGAGATCCCATCGGAGTACCAAATTTTTGAATGTAGTATTGGTCTTCAAATGAAAAGTAGGTGTTGTTAAAAATTAATGTTATTGTGGTTATGAACATAGTTTGATCTAATTTACAGACTTTTTTTATTTTATTCCAATTTTTAGTTAAAATTTCTTTTGTTAGATTTAAATATATATATATATATATATATATATATATATATATATATATATATGTTATAGTTGGTTTGAATAGTCCGTCTGTATGCATATTGCCTAGTTAATATTCACATTACCTAGGCATTGTCCATATTGTCCAGGAATTGTGAACATTGACTAGTCAGTATGTATATTATCCATGCAGTATGCATACTGTTGAACCCAAATTGCCTGGGCATATATGTTTCATTTGTCACTTTCAAAACGAATGAGTTTAGTGTGACCGCAGTCATTATGAAACCTTAAATTATGCAAATTAGTTTTATGTAACAGCTAAATTAGCATATCAGGTTAATCAGCTGAAATTCGCATTGACGTCGATGCAAAGTATAGTAGAATTTATTTAAGAAGAGCCTATACGTCATTTGACATATGTGCAAACCTTGAAAGTCACTGGCGAAGCGGATTTAATAATTTTTAGGTCTCCCATAGAGTAAATATTCTAAAATCAAGTTTTATTTTGTTAGTGGTTTAAATTAACAAGGCGAATACGCGATTAAGCAAGGCATAAAACACAAAGAAACAGAAAGAAAATTATGAAAGCGTAAGAAATAAATATAGAATGTTATAGTCACAAATGTCAATTGACATTTAATAGCAAATTATCTATGCCACTGATATGCTGAACGAGCACGCCTATTTATAAACAATGGACTAATCTGACATCGTTTTAGCCGTGTACGCATGATGACGCACAGGCTCTTCTTAAATAAATTCTACTCTACATAACGTTTTCTGTAGAAAATTGTTTAAATGACCATATATTAATTACCTTTAATTAATAATTGTGTTAATTAGGGGAATCCGGTTATAGCCAGATCATCTGTATCTTAAAGCATTGGTAAAAAATGTAACATTTATATCATTTAAATATGCTTTAGTATTTATGTTAATAAGCTAATTTAGAAACGTTGTTAGCTTTGGTATAAATAGAGTTGCTGCGACAGCTGAATTACTTAGTCCAAATCGTGACATTATACAGTCCACATCTATTGAAAATAACCGGAAATCAACAAAAAGTGCTGAGTGTAAAAGTGCATTTATTAATCATATTAAATCAAGTACCGCTGACCTTTACAGATTGTTTTAACTATTTCTTTAAAAATTATAACAATTATTTGCTTTTTTACTAACCGTTTTATTTAATAATAGTGTTGAGTCTTTCTATATTTACATTTTTCAAAATGGAATCAAAATCTGCCAAATTTCTTCGACAACTTGTCGATAACAATAAATTAAAAGCTGAAAATAGTCGAGTATTTGCTGGCGAGGAGTATAACAGAATTGTTCTGCGATTGAAGTTAATTAAAGATGGAGTGGAGAAAAAACTCTTGAAGATTAAAACAATTTAAAATCCTACGATATTGTGGACTACAATAGCAACTTTTTCTTGCAGAAAAAGGGGTCTCAAGAACGAGTTGTTCCATCAGAAGAGATATTTGAGATTTTAACATCAGCTCATTCAGCAACAGGTCATGGAGAGAGAGAGAGAGATGTCATGACGAGACATCTTTATGGAAAATTTCATAACATTACAAGAGAACATGTCTCAATGTTTTTTAGTGTCTGTGAAGAATGTCAATTAAAACGGATTCATAATAAGAAATCTATAGTAGTTTGTTCAATCTTATCCAAGGAATTAAATTCTCACTGTCAGGTAGGCGATACAATTATTCTTTTAATGAACAATTTTGCTTATTAAGGTTTTCTATAGATTGACTTAATTGACATGCAGAGCCAACCCGATCAGGCCTACAAATTTATTTTAAACTACCAAGATCATTTGACTAAGTTTGTGAGATTCTAAACTTCATAAAAATTTTCTCCAATAATAATTATAATGTAATGTAGGTGATAAAGGAGCTGTGTAGAATGTGGCCGGATTGTAAACTCGTGCACGGTGAACCACGACACAGTCAATCACAAGGATCGGTGGAACGGTCTAACAGAGACGTGGAGGACAAACTTGGATGCTGGATGAAGGAGAACAAGAACCCTCATTGGTCTAAGGCCCTCAATTTTGTGATCTTTCGTAAAAACAACAGCTACCACTCTGGAATCAGGTGCACTCCTTTTGAGGCAATGTATGGCGCACCTGCTAAGCAAGGAATATTTAGTCTTACTAATATTCTGAAGTCACTACTTACTGGCATTGAAACCAAGGAACAACTGGAAGAGATATTGACATCGGAGAAAGTATCTGCAGAAACTTCTTCCAGAATTGGTTCAACCCAGGGCCCTGACCAAGCTGTAATGCATGTATTGGAGTAAACCAGCAAATGTCAACCCCACCAACCACTACCCCTGCAATTACTAAAGTTGCTTTTATTTCAACGTCGTCTGACTCTACTCCAGGATCTCTTTCAACGCCATGAACGTCTCCAAGCAATGTCGAAACTATCACCATACTTGAGTGCAGGGTATGTCAAGAAAATGTGGAACCTGAGGAAGCATGTATTTCTTACGGATTCTTTATTCATTCCAGTCAGCAATGCTCCGAACTAACTGACGAAGGGGTGACGTGCCTTCTGTGCGCCAGGTCTACTAAAACGGCCAACATGAGAAGTACAGCAAGGGAAAGACTGAAAAAACAAACCAAGAAAATGTTGCAGATTACTTGCATAAAGTCCAAAGGAACTGATGTAGGAGCAACTGTTGTAGTTTCAGTTCCTGATGTGGATAGAGGTCGGGCGGAATTAAGAAATATTAAGGCTATTATTCTTTCTGTTGATAGTGCCACTGGAATGTATTGTCTAGGGACAGGGCATGGGAAACTAACGTCGCATTACACCATTGGCCAATTCACCGTTTGTAAGGAAAAGTTTCTTTCTGAGACCTTTGTCCCTGATATAGAAGTTACCTTACGAGAGGTGGCAAGACTTTCCTGTACAGGCTCAGGACAGGGTTACACAAAATGTAATTGTTGCGCAGGCAAATGCTGCGATAAAAGGTGTGGTTGTTTTAAGGCCGCGAAGCTCTGTAATAGCAAGTGTCATGGTAGTAACGCCTGCCAAAATAAGGGGTAGTATCGATGGATTTTATCATTATTTCGTTTTACCATTATTATCATTTCATCTCATACTGTTTATTTTACTTATTTGTTACTAGCAAAGTAATCATGTTTTCTATTTTTAATTGTGTTGATTACTGTATTTGTAATTTGTAAAATTTTCCATTAGTTATTTTTTATTTGTACAATAATTGGAGTTATGAATTTGTAGAATGTTTTATTAGTTACAAAACACATGCTTTTATTCTTATAAATCAAATGCATTTTACTTATTTCACTTCCATTATTTATCATAACGTAGTACACAATGCTCAAGTTTGGATTTTATAAAATAAGTTAAGTAGTCAATTGGGGTTCGACAGTATGCATACTGCCTGGATAATATGCATACTGACTAGTCAATGTTCACACATCCTGGACTATATGGACAATGCCTAGGCAATGTGAATATTAACTAGGCAATATGCATACAGACGGACTATTCAAATTGACTGTAACACACACACACATATATATATATATATATATATATATATATATATATATATATAGAGTGAATAAGATGAAATAGTAACTTAGACTTTTATGCAAAGCCCAAATGATCATTTCAAATCGAGCTAGTAATTGAAAGATGGAAAATATAAGGTCTTGGACAGGACTTGAACCTGTATCCTGGTTTTGCCGGAACCATGCGTTTACCAATTACGCCACCGAAGATTTGGAAGATTTTTGTACAAGATCTAATATGATTTAATGTTTGATAAGATTTAATATGAACAAAATTATAATTAGATTTGATGATTTTGGAAAAAAAAAGTTTATAATTTTTGTGTGATGTAAAATTTGATTGATAAATTGGTATATCACATTATTTTGGTAGATACAGATAATAGAGTAGAACCCTAGAACCTCGACCTGAGGTTATGGTCGTACATGCTACGTGGAAAATAACCGTTTGAGCTAGTCGGCGGGCGCCTTTAGAAGGAAATATTCTTTTTATTTCATTTTCCACGAGATTTTGATAACTACACATATTTGAAGGTTAGCGAAATTAAATATCAGGCTAATATATATATTTTATTTATTTATTTATGTATTTATTTATTGAATATTGAATAAAATATACAAAATTGCAAGTACAACTACTGTTAATATTAATATATAAACATAAAATATATAATTTATAATATATGTAATTACATCTAAATAACTACATTTACTAGTATCTTATTCAAATTCAAAGGGCATGATACATCAAAGATGATTTTCAATCATACCCTTTACACATGAGTAGGTCAAAAAGTTATCACCTAAGTTCTGTTTTTTGAGAGGCAAGTAGGCTATTCCTAATAGAGGAATTCAAAAGCGTTTTTGAGTCAGTTTGGTATAAGGCTAGATATTTGTTATACATTTTAGATACACAATAAGCAAAACAACCTTTAAATTTAGCAGAATTGTGTTTAGGTATACTTAGGCTATTTTGGTTGCGCATATCCCAGAAATGAACTGTAAAACGCTTGTTGAGTAAGTTGAATAAATAACTGGGTAACTGATACTTAAGTATATTAAATATAAATGTAGCAAAAAGTAGCTCAGACCTGTAGTTGAATTTCAGAATATTTAGTTTGACGTAATAAGGGGTTACATGTTCATATGAATGTATATTAAATGAAAACCTTAAACATGCATTCTGGATTAGTTGGATTCTCTTTTTCAAACGCATAGTTAAATAATTATAATATACTGTCGAACAGTAGTCAATATGACTTAATACTAAATTATTCACCAATTTCCACTTAATGTCTGAATGTAGTTCATATTTAAACTTGTACAATGATTTAAGCTTAAAAAAGCTGCTGCTTGTTATCTTGTTAATGTGATTTTCAAAAGTTAATTGTGAGTCAAATATAATACCTAAGTTCTTCAAATTATCACATATTTTAATCACTGTATTATTTATTTTTAAATCATTGGTAATGTAAGTTTTGGATTTGAAACAGTTTAACCGTGTGCCAATACATAAAGCCACACTCTTGTTAGGATTAAGTATTAGACCATTTGCCACACACCATTTATGCACTGCATCTAGATTGTGATTCAATTTGAGTATAGTTTCATTAGTATTAAGTGGCGAACATGACATGTAAAGCTGTGTCATCAGCATACATTTGAATATTGCATTCTTTAGTTATACATGTGGATAAATCTGCTGTGAAGATAACTAAAAGCAACGGACCTAAGATGCTTCCTTGCGGTACTCCATGCTTATTTGTAAGAAATCTTGACTGTTTGTAGTTGATCATCACAGATTGTGATCGATCAATAAGATAATTTGTAAACCATTGTATAGCCGTATCATCACAACCATAAAATGAGAGTTTTGCTAGAAGGAGATCATAAGTATGTTACTTCTGATTTGTCCATATTTGCTGCAATATCATTAGTGATCTTGGAGAGGTAGGTTGCTGTGCTATGCTTTGTTCTAAAACCAGACTGTACCGTAGGCAATATATTGTAGTTCTGTACATATGCGAGTAATTGCTGATGTACCACTGTTTCAATGATCTTGGACATGGTGGGTAGTATATTTATCGGACGCAGGTCATTGAAGTTTTTTGCCAATGGCGCTTTAGCTAAAGGGGTGTTTTTTGATTTTTTCCATAGGTTTGGATATACCCCGTTGCAGATTGAATGATTTATAATGGATGTAATGGCATCTAAGCAGAAAGGTAGTATCAATTTAATCATCACTATGTTAATATTGTCTATTCCAAAAGAATCTGATTTGACAGAGTTAATAATCTTACTAATATCTTTGGTACTAACTGGATGGAGAGAAAGAACTGGCTTACCATGGTATCTGGCATTCCTATATTCATCAAGTTTTGTGATCGTAATACTTGGATAATCAATTGATATAATGAAAAACTTGTTTTTGCTATCAGGGTCTTGAATTTCAGTAGCAATCTCATTTCTGGGCCTAGAATGTATGTTGTGATATGCGAATATTTTCCAGAGTTTTTTAGTATTATGTTTATGTAACTGAAGTTGGAATTTAAAGTATGCTACTTTTTCATACCCAATGGCTTTGGTCACATAATTTCTTAGCTCTTTATAAAAGAGATAGTGGGCATTTTTCTTTGACTTGAGATATTTTTTGTACGCATAATTTCTCTTTTTTATCATAAGTTTTATTGTGTCTGTAATGTAGGGTGGTCGATATCTTTTAAGGCAAGTATGGATAATCGGTGCATGAGTATTAAAGAGCTGTAAGATATGTTTATTTAAAAAATTAACTTTGTCATCTATATGTGGCATTTTCTCAATCATATCCCAATGAGTATTTTTTGCATCTGTCACAAACTGTTTCATATTGAAGTGCTTAAAGCTTCTGAATTTTAAGACTTTCGGTTTGGCTTTAAATATTTCTAGGTTTAGGCTAGCTATCACCATTCTATGATCAGTGAGATTACCTAGATCTACAGTTTTACACTTGTATAAGCCAATATTTCTCGAACTGCAAAGTATGTCTATAGTACTCATTGAGAGCTCTGTGACTCTGGTTGGTTCACTTACGTGTTGAACAATTTCATATATATCAAAGATAGCTTGTAGACGTTTTGTCTTTGAATCATTTGGTTTCATAAAATCGACATTGGCATCTCCTACTAAAATTATACCTTGGGTGTCTATGCACTCGCTAGATAATAAAGCTTCCAGTTCATCCAAACAGTTTATGCTACTTGCCAGAGCTCTGTATACTACTCCAATTGCTATTTTTAGTTTATTAATTTTTATCTTTATCCACAGTTGTTCTAAATATGTATTATCTATTTGAATATTGGAGACCGTGTATTTAATAGTACTTTTTATATAGAAGCAGAGACCGCCTCCTGTAGTGCTTCGATCTGCTCTAACAAGGCTATAGCCAGGAATCATAATGAGGTGTGATGGAAATTCAGGAATACTCCATGTTTCTGATAATGCAACTATATCCAGATCTAGTTCATTCAGGATATTTACTAATTGATCAAAGCAGTTATTAAGGGACCTGATGTTAACATGTCCTATTTGTATGGGTCGCTTACTTATGGGATTAATTAATTGCTATGCCTTACCTCCATAGTTCATTCGTGTTTGATGTATCTTAAGTTGTCTAAAGTAACACTGACAGTCTTTGGCCTTAGAGGTGTGGTTCACGTCTAGACCCATAGAAAAAGTGGAATTTGCATTTATACAGTTTATACATTTAGTATCCACGGATTTACATTCCTTATGGTTGTGATTACCAGCGTACTTAACACATACCTGCATTTTAATGCAATTTTTAGCAAGATGTTGAAATCCATGGCATTTAAAACACTGAAGAATATCGACATGATTATAAACATTGTCTCTGGACCAACCTACAGTAAGTTTATCTCTGTTTATGAGAGTACAGTGAGTTTTGGCGTCAACTTCCAATATAATTGTTGAAAAGCTGTACTTTCTGTTTTTTCATCATTTTGTTTTCGACCTTACTTAAGGTCGGTTTGACGCAGCTCTAACTTCTTTTCTATTCTGTGCTAATCTAAAAAGCTCTACAAACCCTTCACAACCTAAATGTCTAATAATTTGACTAATATAGTTTGGTCTAGGTCTTCCTATATTCTTCTATCTTTTTCCTATCCAGCTGGCTCTACATAGATATTAGCAACCTGATGGTTGTTAAAGAAGTCTAACATGTTTACATGATTACCATTTATTAGAAAATGAAATATAACCTGGTTATCCGCTTCAAAAAGGAAAAGTGTTAAATTATATGTTATGGTAAGGCTTAAGCAACGAATCGCTGCCAACATGCCAGACCGCTACCTAATTGTGAGTTATGTCATGGTGACGTTTATTAAATTATATGTTATGGTAAGGCTTAAGCAACAAATCGCTACCAACATGCCAGACCGCTACCTAATTGTGGATTATGACATGGTGACGTTTATTAAATTATATGTTATGGTAAGGCTTAATCAACGAAACGCTACCAACATGCCAGACCGCTACCTAATTGTGAGTTATGTCATGATGACGTTTATTAAATTATCTGTTATGGTAAGGCTTAAGCAACGAAACGCTACCAACATGCCAGAGCGCTACCTAATTGTAAGTTATGTCATGGTGACGTTTATTAAATTATATGTTATGGTAAGGCTTAAGCAACAAATCGCTACCAACATGCCAGACCGCTACCTAATTGTGGGTTATGTCATGGTGACGTTTATTAAATTATATGTTATGGTAAGGCTTAATCAACGAAACGCTACCAACATGCCAGACCGCTACCTAATTTCAATAATCTGTTTGTTGAATAATCTGTTTTTTATAATCTTATTAATTTTCATTAGAAAATCATTATTATCTGCATCTAATTTATTTTGTTTAATTAATTTTGGTATAATTTCATCCAAGTTCTCAATGTCATCGTTGTTTATGATACCTAACCTTAGTTTTGGGTTCTTGAGTTTGGGAATTTCCACATTGTAATTATCCTGCATTGTTTCAATAATCTTAGTGTGTAAAATATCACGATCTTGATGATTTTCACAACCAATGACTACTGCTCCTTTCGATACTTGTTTCAACTTACAAACATTGACACCAATCGCAACAGGGTCTACAGCAGTTTTTATGTCATTCTTAGTTTTCTGTCCAACCTGTTCATGCCTAGGTTTAATTACTATTACAGGTTCCGGCTTACTATTTACAATTTCTGCGTAACTACGAGTGTTAGGCTCAGTGACTAAGTTGTATGATTTATTTAGTAAGACATCTATAGATGTGCTTAAGGATTCTATTTTAGGGATAATCAAAGGTAACTTCCTCATGAATTCAATACAGATGTTACACAAGAACCATAGTCTTCTTTTTTGGAGTTCTATACATTTAAGCTCAGAGGGAGATACATCTGCACAAGATTTGTGAACTGTTCTGAAACATGCATCACACTTTATGCATACATCCTGACTTTGCAGAGTATCATTGCATTTTGCACAAATATCAAGAGCATCACTAGTGTCAATCATTTTATTAATCAATTAGTTTATTGTCCCTTTTAACAGAACTGCACTGGTATTTGTTTATGTTGTTGAATAGTGAATTACTGTTTTTATCAATTTACTACTATATGCTGTGATTGATTGCTATTATATTATATTCTACTTGAAGTCTGAGTTTTTGTCTTTACTTTGATATAAATGTTATTAATTAATTCAAACTATAACACTATAATTTATTTACTTTTAAAAAGCACATGTATTAGCTTATATATATATATATATATATATATATATATATATATATATTACTCATATTTAGACCAGGGTAGAAAATTAAATAATCACATCAAATAATTTTAATCACCGTGTATAAGGAATTTCATTAAATAATACGCGTTATTAAAACCATGAAGCATAAATAAACTCGGTTGTTTCAGTAAAAATAAGAAATTTAAATTATTTATAAGACGCTTTATATCAAAAGAAGCAGTATTGAAAAGCTCTGCGTGTAATGTAATTATTCCTAAACAAAGAGAAATTACGTGCAAAATTTATCTTAATTAACTCTATTTCGAGTAACCGGTATTAAACAAAGTGTACACATAATAATTAATATTTAAGTTGTATTCGCTAAAATGAAAGGATAGAAATCAATTTAATTGGAGTTAATTAAACCGTTAGTAACATATAATACCTATAAAAACTTGTGAAAATCCAAGATTAAAATACCACGGAATAAGGCTCTGAGAATTAATATTATATTTGAACACCTGCGTAGTTTAAATGTCACATTCGGCGTAAAGTTTGCAGATAATTAATGTTTCAAAGAATCTTGTGGAAAACGTCGCATAATAGTTACGAGAATTGCTAAAGCTGGGTTATTTCACACTCCATGTGGACTAAAATAATCGATAATAAAGAATATCAATTTGCACCAATACGAACAGGTTAGAAAAGGAAAGAGAAAATGCGTCAAGCAAAGACACATATTGTAAAAGGCGGGATTTAAGCAACGTCACGAGGGTCACAATTGGTTGAAAATAGGATGCAAATATCAGAGGTAGAACAACAATTTCTGTACAAAATTAATTAGTTTTTCTCGGACATGCTTGCGTGCCGTGTGGAAATTTTCTGAGATTTAAATGGGGCGAGTGAAAATTCGTAAAAACCGACGCGTGAGCAACGGACTGGGAACATAGAATGAGGAATTCTTTAGAATTACCCGTTTTGGGGAACAGACCGACAGACAGGCTTTTTGCTATATATACCGAGATGAATATAAACAAGCTCTCTTAGACTTTTGACGATTCGATGCGTTAAAAGCTCGTACATCCGCGACTTGATTGAAGATGTTAAACAGTGCATTTTAGTTTGATTAAATAATTTAAAGTTTGCTCGTATATTTTAGTGATTCAAAATAGTTTGTTATTTACGTGCTAACATGAATGTACTTCACTGCACTTAGATACAAGGTAATATAATTTAGTATCACTGTACCAATTAGCAAAATTTACACCGACAAATGTATACACAAAAGTAGGCAGTTTTGGCGTATATTGGTGACAGACGCATGAATTTCTTTGCTAATTTTCGGGGGTGTTAATAATTAAATGGTTCAAATACGTATCTGGATCCATGAAACAAGGGTCAGATAAACACAGATGAGTTCCGGAAAAGCCCAGAAACAACTTTAAATAAATGGTGATGGAGAAAATTTTAAAAGCGTAGAGAATCAGAAGCCGTAAATATAATCCTGTTGAATGGTGTGATTAACTAAAGAAACGATACTTTGAAGCTACGAGGACAGTAACCTTCAGGTAAATTATACTATTTTGTTTGACATTTTTGTGTGTATTGAATGACTTTATAATTGATTTACTTTAAATGGACATTAGTGAAATTGTACTAACCATAAAAGTTTAATTTTAAGATGAAATTTGCTTGTTTAAGTAAAAAGGGGTATTTTGTTTTGATGTTCGGGAATATGATGAAAATTTGGGTATGTCTTTGAGCTCAATTAGACGAACCTGGTTAATTAACGTAAAGGGGTGGTAGATGCTCCCTTTATACTCAGACTCCGGTCTGCTTATATTGTTATATTAATTAGTAGGCATCCAACAAGGACTTTAATTCTGGATGCACATTAAAATGATAATAAAATTAATCTTGAAATTCTTTTTAAAACTGAAATTTATGCTGAATTTTAATTTTGAAATTTTAATGTATTGTGAATATTGATGTAAATAGAGTTAACGTTGATGTTTGTGGTAGGAATGTGTTTTTTTTTTATGAATGAGGATGAAGGTTTAACTAGAGGAGCAGCCGAGGCGATTAACAGAAGAAAGTCAATGGACCAACACTGTTAAGATAACTGGCGAGGCTTTTTAAAGGATTCACTGTAAATTTGGCGACCCAAAAGTGAGGCTCGAGTTCCAAATAAAATTTTTGTTATTTTATTCCAGGAAACTGGCGATCTGAGAAAGAGAGTTTCTGTTTGTGTATAAATTTAAGAGTATTTTTAGAGTGTGTGTGAGTGATTTGAACGTATGCAGAGAAAGGAGTGGTTAAGGAGTCAAGGAGTGGAAATTGGAAGTGACGATAGTGCATTGTGTGAGAAAATTTCGAAAATGGAAGAAGCTGGAGGCAGTAGAGATCAGTCGAGGACGGAATCAGGGGATCAAGGAAACGAGATGATAATGAGAATGCTAGAGAGGATGAACGAAGAATCGAATAGAGTGAGGGAGGAGTCCAACAGAAAATTAGAGCAGATAAGCGGGAAAATTGAACAAAATACTAAAGAATTTACAGAATTTAAAGATAGTCTTACCGTGAAACTGGGGGAAGTAGAAAATAGGGTAGATAAAAATGAGCGTGACATTACAGGTCTTCGACAGGAAATGGGACATTTAAAGTCCGAAGTACGCATTTTCTGTGAAGAAGAAATAAACGTAAAAATGACTGAAGTAACGGACTCATGTAGGGATCAGTTAGGCAGGGTAGAACGCGAAGTTAGTAGTATCAAATACAACATGTCAAATTTAACGGGGGATGGTCCCAGATTTTTTACAGGTGGAGTATCATTGGACCAACACATGAAGTTTTATGGCGATAACAGGGTAAATCCACAAATTTTTATTAATAGTGTAAGAAATCTAGTGGGAAATTTATTTGACGAACAGACTAAACTAAATACGATAAAGGCTTTATTAAAGGACAATGCGGAGGCATGGTACAATTTAGTAGGACAGGACATAGACACGTATCAGGACTTTGAAAACAAATTTTTACAACATTACTGGAGTGATCACAAACAGGATCAGATTAGGGACGACTTGATTACAGGAAAATTTAAGGGAGAGTTTGCAGGTTCTAGGGAGCAATATGCCATCCGCAAATACAGTGTGGCCAAACAACTGAATCCACCATTGACGGACAGACAGATAGTCAAGTACCTATCACGACATTTTGAACTGGAAATTAGACAACACGTGGCCCTACAAAACATCACAGAACGGGAGACGTTTTTGGAATACTTACAGAGATATGACGATGTATGTGTTGGACGGACAAGAGAGATACGAGAACGAAACGTTAACACAGTTAGGTTTGACAACAGGACACCGAATTATCCGAGACGGCCTGACTACAACAGAAATTTTCGACCGAATTGGGAACGACGAGGACAGGAATACAGGAGCAATAGTGCGACTAGGGGACCGACGCCAAGACCTAGTTACACGCGACAGAACAGTTTACCGGAGGTAAACAGGACTGTGACCAGCACGCCGAATAGAGACAGGGACACGGATATTAACACGAGGAGGACGTACGCACAGGTTGTAGAAGGACAACCAGGACCAAGCACTGAAAACAGGACGAGACAGGATTTTTAGAACGCGACAGACCACTAGATTTCTGTGTAAATGTATACGAACATCCACGTGAATTTTTCAAAATTGAGGAGGAAGTAGAGCCAGAAACTGAGGAAAAATTATGTTTGCCAATTATTAATATAGAAATTTTTGAGAATAATGTAGAAGTATTACTTGATACAGGGGCAGAGGCGAGTTTAATATCGGAGGAATTCGTCAGCAAAATTAGGGATAAGGTTTGTGATAGAATTATGCCTATAAAGCGTAGCCATTTAGTAGCTCCAAATAAAAAGAAGTTTGCTGTAGTAAATAGTGTTGTGGTGCTTAGGATAGATATAGGAGATTTAAGCTGTGAACAGGAGTTTGTAATTGTACCTGGACTGAAGTTTCAGAGCATTTTAGGTGTTGACTGTATGATGAAGTTAGGGGTGTTGATAGATATGGAACGGAAGGTAATAAGGATTAAGGATAGGGTAGTGCCATGGAAGGGCAGTTATGAAGTCACAGAGGATGACACGGGGTTTAGTATTAATGTAGTAGAGGTAGAGGATGATGAAGGTAAACAGATCAACACAATAAGATGTCCAGAGGATAGGAGAGTAGAGGTTCAAGCTTTAGTACAAGAAAATGCAGAATTAGTGGGGGTAGAAGCAACAGCAGCATATTGGGAGCAGGTGAAGGCAGAATTATTTTTGATGAGGTTAAGTGGCAAGTTTGTTTTTAGTAAATTAGATTTAAGGAATTCATTCTGGCGGATTCCATTACACAAAAATTCTAGAAGGTACATAGGATTTTCCATAGAGGGAAAAATCGATAATTGTAAAGTAGTATCGTTTGGTTTGTCGAGAGAAAAGAAAATAATAATAAATAAGAAACAGACATGGGTAGAGACTGAAGAAGAAGCAATATTTAAGAGTCAGGATAATAGGGATGATAAGTTTATTTTATGTGAGATAATAGGGATGATAAGTATAGATATAGAAGGAGGAGAAATAGGGATGAAGAGTATTAGGTTGGTGAGAAGAAAGACTTGGAGGGTCAAGAAGAGAGTTAGATTTAAATAGAATAAGGGATAGAATAGGTGTATATAGAAGAGTAGAAGTAAGTGTTTATAGAAAATAAAGCTAGGTATAGGATAAGTATGGGAGATAATTAGGAATAGGTTTAGGATGAGAATAAAGAGTAAATGTAGGAAGAAAATAAGATAGGTTAAGTATAGATATTTCTTATAAGATTAGTGGCGAGTTAGGAATAGAATAAGAATAGGATAGGTATATAGGATTAGGTAGGGGGAAGTAAAGTATAGTGAAGATTAGGTGAGAGTTAGGAATAGGATAGGGATATAGGATAGGTGTAAATATTTTTTTTTGATTGGAGACAAAGTAGGTAAGTTAGATAGATAAGGGTAGAGAGAGATAGGCAATTTTTTTTGTAATTTTTTGTCTAAATGCTTTATATTTGCATTCAAATAAGTGGGATTATTTGTATTCAAATAGGGGGAAAATACTCATATTTAGACCAGGGTAGAAAATTAAATAATCACATCAAATAATTTTAATCACCGTGTATAAGGAATTTCATTAAATAATACGCGTTATTAAAACCATGAAGCATAAATAAACTCGGTTGTTTCAGTAAAAATAAGAAATTTAAATTATTTATAAGACGCTTTATATCAAAAGAAGCAGTATTGAAAAGCTCTGCGTGTAATGTAATTATTCCTAAACAAAGAGAAATTACGTGCAAAATTTATCTTAATTAACTCTATTTCGAGTAACCGGTATTAAACAAAGTGTACACATAATAATTAATATTTAAGTTGTATTCGCTAAAAATGAAAGGATAGAAATCAATTTAATTGGAGTTAATTAAACCGTTAGTAACATATAATACCTATAAAAACTTGTGAAAATCCAAGATTAAAATACCACGGAATAAGGCTCTGAGAATTAATATTATATTTGAACACCTGCGTAGTTTAAATGTCACATTCGGCGTAAAGTTTGCAGATAATTAATGTTTCAAAGAATCTTGGGAAAACGTCGCATAATAGTTACGAGAATTGCTAAAGCTGGGTTATTTCACACTCCATGTGGACTAAAATAATCGATAATAAAGAATATCAATTTGCACCAATACGAACAGGTTAGAAAAGGAAAGAGAAAATGCGTCAAGCAAAGACACATATTGTAAAAGGCGGGATTTAAGCAACGTCACGAGGGTCACAATTGGTTGAAAATAGGATGCAAATATCAGAGGTAGAACAACAATTTCTGTACAAAATTAATTAGTTTTTCTCGGACATGCTTGCGTGCCGTGTGGAAATTTTCTGAGATTTAAATGGGGCGAGTGAAAATTCGTAAAAACCGACGCGTGAGCAACGGACTGGGAACATAGAATGAGGAATTCTTTAGAATTACCCGTTTTGGGGAACAGACCGACAGACAGGCTTTTTGCTATATATACCGAGATGAATATAAACAAGCTCTCTTAGACTTTTGACGATTCGATGCGTTAAAAGCTCGTACATCCGCGACTTGATTGAAGATGTTAAACAGTGCATTTTAGTTTGATTAAATAATTTAAAGTTTGCTTGTATATTTTAGTGATTCAAAATAGTTTGTTATTTACGTGCTAACATGAATGTACTTCAGTGCACTTAGATACAAGGTAATATAATTTAGTATCACTGTACCAATTAGCAAAATTTACACCGACAAATGTATACACAAAAGTAGGCAGTTTTGGCGTATATTGGTGACAGACGCATGAATTTCTTTGCTAATTTTCGGGGGTGTTAATAATTAAATGGTTCAAATACGTGTCTGGATCCATGAAACAAGGGTCAGATAAACACAGATGAGTTCCGGAAAAGCCCAGAAACAACTTTAAATAAATGGTGATGGAGAAAATTTTAAAAGCGTAGAGAATCAGAAGCCGTAAATATAATCCTGTTGAATGGTGTGATTAACTAAAGAAACGATACTTTGAAGCTACGAGGACAGTAACCTTCAGGTAAATTATACTATTTTGTTTGACATTTTGTGTGTATTGAATGACTTTATAATTGATTTACTTTAAATGGACATTAGTGAAATTGTACTAACCATAAAAGTTTAATTTTAAGATGAAATTTGCTTGTTTAAGTAAAAGGGTATTTTGTTTTGATGTTCGGGAATATGATGAAAATTTGGGTATGTCTTTGAGCTCAATTAGACGAACCTGGTTAATTAACGTAAAGGGGTGGTAGATGCTCCTTTATACTCAGACTCGGTCTGCTTATATTGTTATATTAATTAGTAGGCATCCAACAAGGACTTTAATTCTGGATGCACATTAAAATGATAATAAAATTAATCTTGAAATTCTTTTTAAAACTGAAATTTATGCTGAATTTTAATTTTGAAATTTTAATGTATTGTGAATATTGATGTAAATAGAGTTAACGTTGATGTTTGTGGTAGGAATGTGTTTTTTTTTATGAATGAGGATGAAGGTTTAACTAGAGGAGCAGCCGAGGCGATTAACAGAAGAAAGTCAATGGACCAACACTGTTAAGATAACTGGCGAGGCTTTTTAAAGGATTCACAGCAATATATATATATATATATATATATATATATATATATATGGATGTAGCATTCAGAACTACATAGAACGTATAATTACTGGCATATCATATATATTATATAATGTGTCATGCGTTCATTCGTTCATAGCATACCTGTCAAACTTAGATATTGACGAAATACAAATAAATACTACACTTTTTATGTAAATAAAAATCAGTTGTGCTTGATATTTTAAAACTTTTTCAATGTGTTAAATAGTTTAAAACCGTACCATGCAAAGTCCGGCTTCACAATCAGGACGAAAATATCTACAGTCTTTTCTTTTTTTTTTTTTGGTAACTGCTCAGCTTCCTTATCAGTCAACCGACATTCCTGCTATTACAAGAATTTATACCTATGTACTATTTAGTAACGAAAGCACGTGACTAAATCTAATAAAACCGGAAATACTTGTGATTTACGAAGTACATATACGCAGCTATAAAATCATGTAGACGAGCTACTCATGCGTATATTTACTGATGACGCACAGATTTTTGAAATTATAAAACGTATATTTACGGAAGGAGCACTTTAAGTGTGTTTTGAAAACGTATATTTACGGATGTAGCAGTTAAAGGGTTAATATATTGTACATACTTAATTTGGTACAGCAACAGTCTTAACTTCTGACCATTTATCGAAAAAAATTGCACTGTAAATTGAAACAGCTCTAAAAGAAAATGCTGCTAGAGTAAACCACTATAAAAATTGTTGTATAAGGTATTAGTATATAGTAGTTTGAAGTTTAAAATTCGTAAATAGTATAATCTGGGACAAGAACTTGGATATTGTAAAAAATATTAATTTTTAAATGGAAATAAGAAAATGAAGATAAATTTTAAATTTAAAGAAATGCATTTTATTTAATTTCTTGTTCACCACTATAATTTAACAAACTTATTCACTTTTTACTGAAAATTTGTAGTGCTATAAATGTACGGTACATTGTTTCGTATCTAACTACTACTATTATAATTATTTGAATAATTTTTTAGGGCTCATTATAACCAACACCGATATCGTCATGCAAAGAAGTTCAAGAAGATGTGCTGTTTTTGTTTTAAGCAATTTAGAACCAAAGCAGTATGGCAAATGCATTTTGATTACTATCTTTTAAAACCGCATTCATGTATTGAATGCCATACAGTATTTACTGGCAGAAGACTTTATAAAGCTCACTTTAAGGATAAACACTGCGATAAAAAGTAATCTTAAACAGTAGTAACCAGACGTTATTAATAAGTAGAAGTATATGACGTTAAGTTTAGTAATAATAATTTTTAATATAGGTGCTGATTTTTTTACACATGCTTTTGTTACACTTGAGCAATTGTTATAATGCGCAATTGTTATACTCGCGATATAATTCCCGTCAATTGTAACTTATACTGCACACGTTTTAAAAGCGATGCAACCGCTTTTTAAGTCAATTTGCAAGCACAATTTAAATCAAAACAAATTACTTACATGGCAGCATCTCGTGAATTCGTCTCAGGGTCCCACGATGATTTAGCAGGATGGGTTCAGTTTACGCCTTGTTGAATCAAATTGCATCCGTCCTTCTTTTTACTGCACTCGTAGGGGAATGACAGAATTTAGGTAACAGGTACACGAAGGCAAAAGTTAGAAGGAACCTACATCCCTAAAAAGAAAAGACGCACCACACCAAAATAGTTGTTGCGTCGTTGAGGGCTCGTAACTTAATCACGTCTTTCTACACCACGTGCACACTCTGCATTACTGTCAGGGATGATGGAAGTTGGCGTTATTCAGTTAAAAATATGCACGGGAATTTATTTACAAATTAACTCTAAACATGATGCATGCCAGTTGGCATGTAACACTCTTTAGAACTTTATAGAGAGATTTTTTTTGCCTGGCACATCTAAGGGGTTTTGGAACTGTGTATCCGGTCATTAATAAAAGTAAAAATTTGTCTCTTGATGAACATGTTGAATAGGATATACAGCAAAATTCCACTGCCAAGGATTTTGAAATACTTAAAATATTGTAAAATGAGTTCTCTGTGACAAATGAAATTATGAAGACGTGTATGTTATAATACGTTGAAATTAGTTGTTCCAGCATGATTAGTTTTAAATATTTCAACTGTTTGTTAGTTTTAAGCTTTGTAGATTAAATAAAGTTTTTGTTTGTACTGAATAGGCTTAGCTTTAGAATTTTTATATCTTTATAGAGTTGTTTCAGCATTAGTTTCTGGTAGTGTCATGCTGTGTAGATTAAATAAAGGTTTTTCAAATACTGAACAAATCATGTAGATGTATGTTTACTACAATATAATCATTATGAGGTGTCAATAAAATTTAAAAATGTATATGTATTTATTTATTTATTACTGGATAACCCCCTTTTATACATTTATAACTTTAATTTTAATACCAGCGTGCTTAGTATCTAATAATTTACAGGTTTATTTAAATAACTTATTTTGATATAGTGTTAAATATATGTGAAAAAGAGGCAAAGTTAAAATTTAACCCCAACAATCATGTCACATTATATCAGTAGTGGGACATGGCCAGTTTCAATCCAAACTGTGTGCACATAAAGTCATAATGGCAGGTTTCAACCCAAACAGCTCTCATAATACATTGAAAAAAGCCAAACCCTTTAAACTTATGGCAGATTTGCTGAAGTGAGAAATTCATAAGTAGGTCAGTTGTAAAATATATTAGGCTAATTTCAACCGAAAATATGCTTACTTTTGTGATCTATCAAAAAGATGAGTCACCAAGATAAAAAATGTGGTAGTATTCATCGCCAATCTCAATATAGGTAAAGAACTTTTGACTAATGGTTCGTTTTGAGTGTTAAATAAGTGCAAAAATACGTATTTTGATTTTTAAAATAAAACCATATAAATTCAAAAGCTCTTGTAATAAATAAAAGGTGTGGCTTTGATACTAGAAACCATAAAGATCAATATGGTGAAAGAATTGTGGAAGTAGAAGTGTTTAAAAATATATTTCCTTTGCGATATTTTGTATGTTTTCAAGCAATAGGAGTGAAACAGCTAAATGACCGTGTTGGTCATAATAAATACATAGCTCATAGGAGGTGGAATGGCACTAGTGTCAACATTGACTTCTCATAGCAATATATGAATGTAAAATACTTTTCCAAGAAATTAATGTATTATTATATTTAACCATATCATATGAATATCAATTGAACAAAGAATGATTTTTTAAATTATATTAATCTACATTGTTTTTGTTTTTTGTTTAAGGTTACGGAATTGTTTGGGAGAAATTTAAAAAAAAGTTAAAAAATTATAACATTATAATTAATAATAAACAACCTTTTACAACTTAAAATAATCACCACATCTGTGTATTTACAAATTAAAGCACGAAAATGTCTCCAAGTATCTGCCACTTTTTTGTATCTAGTTTCTCACCTTTTATTAGCATCATTTTCATTCTAATTTCAAATGACATCGTAATTTATCTTCACCACATGTTTGGATCATGTCTAATAACATTATGGCTCCACATATTTGTTTTAGCATCATGATGTTTTTGACAAATTTGCAAACACATTTTTGTAGATATGTTGTAGCGGTAAAATGCACGGATCAGGCAGAAACAGAAAGGAAAGCAAAGTAAGGGACTGCACGATAACGAATAAAAAGATACCGTGCTAACTACAGAAGCGGAAAGTGGGATGGTTCACATAGACAAAGAAAGGACATTGCTGTCGACATTTTCTTATTTGACAATAAACACAAAAATTTCTATTTTAAAAAGCAAAATAGTTATATTCTATAGTCAGTCTTTTAAGAATTGAAGTACGAAGTGCGCATTTCGTATTTTAACATGTAAAGAAAACTTATTGGTGATAAAAAGTAATGGTTAGATTTTCATAATAGCAAGTGTGTAAATTAAAATAACCATTTCTAACAGATATGTTAAACCTAACAACACACCTTAGCGAAGCTAATTTCAAAGCGGGTTTTTATTTGGTTTTGTCCGGCGGTGATGTTACCTGAGGTTATCCGATGTTATTGGTTATGCGCAAACATCAAAAGTGGATAACCAAGTTTTTTTCGATATTAACAAGAAAACATCACAAGACGTGCATAAGATCTTGCAATAATAGAATCAGCCGCATAGAAAGTTTATGCTAGGACACAAAGCAGGATTAAAGTGAACCCAGTTTAGAAAATGATGTGATCATCGATTGATATATTAGGATACCACATGTCAAAAGAACACTTCTAGAGTATCTTTAATGCATAAATAGATAAAGAAAATCAGACAAACTCGAGTCCAATCGCCTTTCATATCCTTTCAGAAAGCAAAGATTGTTGATAACGGAATACATTTGCTGTGTTATATCAAACAATAAAGATAGATTGAGGTACTTTGACTTAAACTAAATAGACTATAGGGTGTTGAACAAGCACTTGTTCAATTGTATTAGAATGAGTTTTATAGGAACAAATCAAGTTATTTCATTATACTGCATGACCGGGTGCGTCTACTATAACAAGTAGCTATACAAAATATCGAAGTGGAAATGTTGCAATATTTGAGAACAAATTGAATGAAAATATTTAGGAATGAGAAATTAACCGTAACAAATCCCCCCAGCAAAATTAAAAGGTTGGGGTGGGCAAGAGAAGCAACGAATCTGACAACACCAACAGAACAAATCACAAGGCAATTTCTTTTAGAAAACCAAAAAAAAGAGGAAAAAAATTATCCAGCTTAAAGAACCAGTATATACTAATAGGATGAACAAGCAAAAAAATTCTTCATAAAACCCAAAAAACAATGCAGCTCGAAGTGCCACTCTATATAATTAAGATGTACGAGGAAAAATTTTTTCAGAAAACCCAAAAAAAAACAAAAAATTTGTTATCCGGTTTGAAGGACTACTATATACTAATAGGATGAACGAGAAAAAGAAATTCTTTAGGAAACTCAAAAGAAACAGAAAGAAAATTTTTATCTGGCTTGAAGGACCTTACATGTGATTTTCCAATGCTCCACCCGAAGGTACTACAAAAGCTCTCAAAAGCACAAACCACAGGAAGAGGATTGAGAATCAAACTAAGTCAGTACGAAGACTGACAAAGAGCAAGACCAGCCACAGAAAAAGAAGACGAATGTGGAACGAAAGGAACGAGAAAAAAAAACAAAACAAGTATAAGAACCGAGAGAAAATACCAGAACAAAGTGGAGTCATAAAAATTGTAACGAGAGGATCAATAATGTTGTTTATGACGGTTGCATCACCAGAAAGAGGGCAAAACAATATTGGGGACATATAAGAATAACCTTTGGTTGACAGAAATAAGAATAACCTTTGGTTGAATGTGGAAGAGGACCTACAATACGAAAGGATATAAGCTGCCGAGGATAGTATGATTTGGCTCTAGTGTTGCAGTTACAATTTTTGCTAAATTGTAAGAGTAGTTCCTAACTGATTAAGCAAGCTGGTATAACCTAAAACATTGATTTTGCTGTTTATTAATATTAATCAAGCTTAAAGTCACTTTTGTTCAAATTGTGAATATTCAAGGTTTAAATAATCATTTGATATTTCAAATCACTTTGGAATCCATGTTATTATTATCTGCTATTGGTTGAATGTTGGTAGTATGGATGTCCTTTCATTATTTAAAGGAAGGTCAACGGTACAGGTATGCATTCAGTAGTTCTGATATTAATTTGATTTTCATTATTGTATTTTCCTTTTAAATTGATGAGTTTTCGTTGCATACTATTCCTTACTTGTGTATTTGTAATTATGACTTTATAATTTGGATTGTTTGTTTGTATATCTTAGGATATAATGAATTTAATCATATTGTGTACTAAATGCTGCCCTGGATTACTTTGTTGATACTAGATTCTGTTGGTAATGAGTTTGTAATTGTTACTCACCAAGGGATTTTGTTATTTGTATTGGGGTATTTGTAAATTGTATTGTTAGATAACACTGGTTGTCGTGCTATGATGCAGTGATAGTCACTTGCATGTTGAGTTGGAATTTATCTGGTTTTCTATAAATCATAGAGAATTTTTTGGCATACAGTTAAGCTCGATTAATTAATTAGTATTGGAAATTGATAGTCTAACCGGCACATGTGGTTGCAAGTTGGTTTCCTACTTGTGTACTATTTTTGTCTTAATCCTGATCAATCAGGGTAAGTTAAACAAATATTATTTTTTAGCTGTGAGTGTTGTTACATGAGGGTTATTTTTCCTAATACGTTAGATTTTTGGCTTGGATACAAATGTGGTATGGTTTTCTGGGTTTGTTTTGTCTGCTACAGCTTCATCCGGCCATGGGATTGCGGATGCCTGCGTCTGTAGTGGTGTTATATTGGGAATTCAGTACAATTGATTTCAAGTAGGAATGTGGTTCAAGTCCTGTTGATGTATTTGGTAGATGGTTCCTGCTGTTCACATAATGATAAGTATTTAGTAATAAGTGTTTAATTAGTGTTGAAGCCATTATTATTAGTAATGGGACGTTAATTTAAGTAGTCAATCATGTGCTTGAATATAATTTCTCTTGGGATTTACAGTAGATATTAATATTATAGAATGCATAGTTTGTTTGATCGTAAAATAGTTCTTCGATACTTATTCAGAGATTACCTGTAAACTTTAAAGCAATTGCTTCAAGGTATAACAATAGTTACAAAGTTTAAGTTTGCGAGTTTGTCATATGTTTTATTTAGACTACTATGGTATATACGCTCATTTGTTACAAGTTACAATTCAGAGGAAGGTGTTAATATAATTATTTTATGCATATTAAGGTTACTTTTACTTGCCCTTATTTAACAAGTACTTTCGCTCGTGGATTGGTGCATGTACAAACAGGTCTATCACATAGATCCCACAGTAGGAACCATTGGTAAGTTTAAAACGCAGTAGGAAAGCAACAGGGTGATACTGAATTTATTCTTGTCAACTATGTATTTGTTGGTGCGTACAGGCGTACTATAAAGTTACGACCGAACCTGGAGTAAACGTTGTAGCACTAGGAGCAAAGAAGCCAAGACGAGGTAACTGTTCAAATTTGTGAGTAGCACAAACAGGGCAACGTTGGATGTAACGAGCAACGTCAGTTCGAAGACGGCCAATAATACCGTTGCTTTCCTTTCTGTTTCTATTTGACCCGTATGTTTTACTGTTACGAATTTGGTCAACCTAACGTGTGGCCCCGATTTTCTTACTTATCGTTTCGCTCTTATCTTTTTTACTTAACTATTCGACTAGATTTATTTTCGCTCAACGTTTTGTCCCGATACTTTTTCACATTAAACCCGTTTTAGATTTCCGTTTATTTTCTGCGTAAAATTTTGTTAGATATTTTTTTATTATTTTCCTACTAGTATTTACTTTCTCCTGTTAACTTTAATATGCTTTTGAAACTTAATCCTTTTGGTATGTTCGTACTGAATTTAATAGTTTTGTTTTTAGGTATAATTTAGGTGTATTACAAATATTTTTTTCTGCTGTTCCTGGTAGTTTAATTTTTTTGTATGTCCATATGGACATTGGATGTAAATAGCTTACCAAACAGGAGCTGCAATATGAACTATTGTCTCGTGGGTTCTACGCGGATATTAAAGTATAGAAATAATGTAAAGCCACCCAAAACGGTATAAAGTCACCAGCTCGTTTCCAGTTGAATAGTATTAGCTGAGCCAGCACACTTTCTTGTAAATTTTTAAATGCACGTGCTTCAAATGGGCCTTTCTTTAAATTTTGGGTTGCAATGTCTTGAAGCACAACCAAATAATCTCTAAATATTTTCACATCTGAGCTTAATGGTAAAAATGCTGGCTTATTCGACTTGTTTTGATAAATTTCTTTACAAGTGTTTGTAGACAATCCATAGCACCATTGTTTTGTGATAAGCTGTTCCACAGATTTCACGTCACTGTTTGCTTTTTCTGTGTTCTCATCCTTGAGTAGCAACGTAAATTTTAAATTAATAGATAGTTAGCAATATTGCAACATTGTTTTAAGGATGTTTCTATTTTTAAAACGAAAAAGGGGGTTTTAAACTTGTCTGCAGTTGCACCATATCCAGCAATTGAGTTTATAGCTTTAATTATAAAGTCAAAATTAGTAGGCATTAAACAGTTCTGTAAAGTTTTACATCTGATTTCAATCTTCCAAGTTTCTAGCAATAATTGTCCTAGTAACCTCATTTTGTTTGAAGCGACAGTAATAAAATGCTTCTTTTTGTGACATTTTAAACACTTTGTACCAAAGATGGATTGCATTTAACAATAGCAGATGTCTCGTCTGCTGCTTTCCTCGGAGAAACTTTTTTTGACAATTCGGCGTCCTCAGCTGTAAATGTAATTAACCTTGTCTGGACTTCTGATTGAACATTTTTGCGCTTTCCGCCTAATTAAGACCGTTTTAATGTGCAATTTTTTATATTATGCCTAAGGTAAGCTTTTTTAAAATAGCCATAGCAGTACTTGCAGGGTAAATAGTCAGTCGCTCTGACTGTATTTGCAACGTCATTAAGGCTTCTAATTGGCTTGATAAGATTCGCACCGGCCACATTGTTGATAAAGATACCTCTCTTTCTTATACTATCAGCCAATTTTTTTCTTGCAATAGAGCCTTTTCTTATACAAAAAATATTTAACCACTTTAAACACATCACTGTGCTTTCTCAACAAGTGCTTAGTAAAATTTGTAATCGGCAGAGCACACAATACACATACGTCTTTTTTATTCCAGATTCTTTTATTTGTGTAACCATTTTTTCTAGAAGTGTCCACCTTGCCAGCAAAGTTGTACTCTTGTTGAATAATTTTATTTTTAAATGATTCCGTTTCTTTTGGTTCATGGTCGTGTATGTTTGATTCTGAAGCTATTATGGTACCAGTCTTTTCTATTATTGGACTTTCTTCGGAAAGTGAATCTTGACTTGCCTCATGGTGACTCATCCACCACAGATTTATTATGAGTAGCTGTGGAAAAGGATGTTACAGTTGTGATTCTTTTTTCAAGTTTGAAGTTATCTTCGTTTAATTTAGTTGTCACAAGAGTCGGCTTTACACTGTAGGATTTGTTATCTTTCATTGTCAAAATTTTTCCGTGAGATGTAAAAGTTGTTGCAATTGGCATCAACTCTGCATACGTAGGTAACTCGATATCTGTTATAAAGTGTGTCGAAATTAAGATATGTTTAAAGTAATTTATGCAATATTTGAATTTCTTGAGACAATATGACGCTAACCTATACAAACCAGTGATGGCTAGTTTCAGATTAGGGGAGATGGGATGTAATAAACTAGTGGAAAGTATAGGTTCAAGTTAATTTTTTTGTTACTATGGCAATAAACTTCAATATTGTAAACAAACCTTTAAGTATTTCTTTGTAATTTTGAAATAAATATATTTTTCTCTATTCGTTATATTTTGTTATGAAAATAAAGAAAAATGACAAAAGCACAAAGTTAATGATGAAAAATTAAACCAGTAAGACTATGTTGCGCCTTTTTGTTTTGTTATAAGGCTTTCACATTATATTTTACTATTTAATTTTAGGGGATTTTTAAACCCAGTATGAGAAAGTTTCCTTTCTCATTTTTATTTTAAGTTTTTATGTGTAAGTTCCACGATTATTAGTTTACCATGCTTTTTAGGACAGTAACTCATGTTTTATAGTATGTAAACGCCATGCGGTCGCCGTCCCAGATGATAAGAATGCAGCTGCTATTAGCGGTTTTCACGTGGGAGCGTGAAAAGGATTGTGAGGAACGATTGTTGGTGAGAACTAAGTCCATTAAAGGAGATGACTTTACTAACGACATTTGACAGGGACAGAACTGCGTGCAGTTCCAAGTTCGGCGAGGTGTTCGTTTCCTCGTTACCTCCTACCTATATCTACAAATTATCTTGTGCTTCGTCGACAAAGACAGCTGAACAGCGTCGAAAATCCCCCACCGGAGGACTACCCCTGAGACCAAGATAGCAGCCGTGGCTTTAGTAAAAAGCCGGTTAAGCTACTGGCTTGTACTTTATTTGTGGCGATTACTCATGCTGCCTAATTTGTAGGCGTAGTACTTGTTATGCTCGGGTTATGTGTGATTAGTTGATACCGCGTAACTTTAATTTCATTTAAATTATACGGCAAGTATCGTAAACATGATAACTGAATGGTTCGTGTAGGTATAAAATGTCATGGTAATATGACAATGCAATTTGTGACAACAAGTAAATGTTTTATAACACATTATTAAATGATATTATTTCAAATTAGTAAGTTATTTAGAAATATTGGGAAAAAATTGCATTTTAAGGGAGAAACCACGTGTTGGAAGATTAATTATTTATGGACACTGAGCTAAAAGACAAACTCAAGATAAAGTGTTCAATATATTTAATGATAACTATCCGTTTGTCAGGGTACAATGTCTCAATTTATTAAAGAAATTCGAAAAACTGGTGATGCTATAGATAAGCAAAGTGCTGACAAGTCGTCAACAAACGTGGATAAAATTTTGGATGTGTCTTAGCAATTGAAGAAACTTAAAAAGTTTTTACAAAGCAATAGCAGAAAATATGGAAATTCCTTATAAGTACATTCTTTCACCGAATTTCTAGAAAGTAAGAACGCCAAACTTCATTTAATATTTAATTCAATAATTTAATAGAAACTATTTTGACAAGAACACGGAATTGTGTGGGCATATGATGGAAAGGTGCCATGAAAATGACAATTTTTCTTCCCATATTGTATTCTCTGATGCAATGAGATTTATGGTAAACAGAACAGTTAATCGAGATACTTGTCGGTAGTGGTTGAGAACAAACTTGCACTAATGGAATAAGTGCACACACGCAGTAACTACAAAATATTAATGTATGGACAGGTGTTGTACGAGGACATATCATTGAAACCTTTTTCTTCCAAAAATCCCTAAACATTGATAGACATCTTCTTCTGCTGCAAAATCAGGTAGCACTTTTGATTGCCATATTATTCTCAGCAAAAGATGAAGATGTTGACCATATAATTTTTTCCATCAAGACGGAGTACCTCCATATTTTGTAATACGTATTAGGGAGTAAATAAATTACATTTTTCCAAACACATGTATTGGTAGTATAGAACTAATTGAGGGACCTGTCAGATCCACAAAATTGTCACTTCTGAACTTTTTTCTGGGACAACGCTAAAAACAATGTATACAATGAAAAAAACATAATTTGGAAGATTTGAAGAAGCAAATAACGGCTGAAATATGTAGCGAATCTATAGAGATGTTACACAGGGCTGCAAAAATATTAAAAGCTGTGTAACGTGTTAAAATTCTTAAAGCAGTGAAAGCATAAATAGATTTGGTTTAGAGTTGGTTTAGATGCGACACACCTTGTATTATGTTTGGTGCTTTCTATAAAGTCAAATTTCTAAGCTAATGCATATTGCAAAAGAAATGTTTAGTTTTCATCGTTAAATATTCTGAAAACAAAGTTCATAAACCTTTAACCTTGTAGCAAATTCGATGTATTTCCAGCTATATTTAGTTGCCTTTGTTCTATTATACCGTAATAAAACTTCATAAACAACATCTGGCGCATGCTTGTTCTGTGTTTGCCTTGCGATACCTGGTTATAATTTTAAATAGGCAGTTGCTCGTTATCCCATTCCCAGTCAACATGACGAAGAAATTATGTACGAGCGACTTGAGGCTCGCTCTAAATATGTTTTGTATGGGTGTCTGAATGAACAGGCACGAGACGTTGGCGCCGTCGAATCAAGTGGTTAGTAATATTCATTTAATTTAAATACAAGTAATTTTCCCTTTTACAGCGCAACCATGTTTAAATGACTACGTTTTGATAATTTCTCTTAATAAATAACAATAAGTAAATAAACACGCTTATATTACTATGTTTCAACTAACTGTTAGTTTTTATTCTACAATCTTTTGCTACAAAAATAAGAGGCCGTATGCAGAAATTTATATCTAAGTCCGGTATATGATGGTTTAATTTATAACAAACCACTGTTTGTTTGATGTAACTCGAAAAGATTTGATTACGAAATTGTGTATAAGGTTCTAGTGGTATTTCTTGTCGACGTTTGCAGATGCAAGGTTGACACAAGGACGACAGTGTTCATTTGAGGTTGTATAACCCTCCAAATACACTACACGAACTTTTGGTGACTGTTGTTCTACAGTTTTAAGAATTTTCTGTCCTGTTTGTGTTCTTCCATGAATGTAAGGTTAAAAAAGTTAGTTTGGATCAAATTAAACAAACTTCGCATTCTCATACCATAAGAAATCTCGATTATGTTATGATAAAAAGATCTAGTTTTATTTGATGTTATACTGAAGTGTGGTTAATGTTGTAGACTATAGATTCTAAACACCTAATAATACTCTTATTGAAACCCTTCTTAATTAATAAATATAGTTAACGTAACATGTAATGCTTATGCTTCAGAACTGAAATGTACACAAATTTTCGCCAACAATGGCTGTAAGATTTTTAACCATCAAGCCACTTTAAGTTGATAACAAATGCATAACTTATTTTTATTCTAGAAAAAAATAGTTGGCTTTTTGTAGATATTCCAAAAAATGTTAGTTATAATTATTTAAAAATAAATAGAAATATAATTTTCGTTATTCAGTCATGTGAATTCGGCGGTTAACTATGCTATAGGTATTATGAACACCTATCTATAAGATTTCCAACAAAATCTTAAAGATTAATGATAAAATAGTTATACTAAAAGTGATGAGTGATTTTCCTCATAAGTAGAGCATCCATGTAGGCGTGAGTTCAAGTATACATTGTCAGTATATTCACGTTTTATGTTCTTTTCTTCTTGTACTAGTTTCCTGTTATTGAACATTTATAGCATAACATTTACACGCTTATGAGTACCTTCTTCATTCAGGTTCTTCAACGAGAGTATTTTAAGTTAAGCATTTGTTTGAATCTGTTTTTACCGTTTAGTCTCTACATTTTCTGGGCGGTATTCTTAGTAAACACTTGTTAAGTGTAGTGACGCTTAAGGGCAATCCGTAACCAATCATCCTGTTAGTCTCGTCAAACTCTGCTGACATTAGAGTGTAGAGTTAGTTCGGAAGTCTCTTTAAAGTTATTTATTATGGATTAAAATTTCATTTTTATTGAACTATGACTTTAGGAGAGGATGCGTTTGTTGAACCAATTTTAAATACAATCGTACCTATACAGATTTCTTCCAAACCGACTGCAAAAAAATGTAGAATGAACTAAAATTTGTTACAACTCGTTACGTTATTCTTTTATAGTCAATGAAGCCAATTTGAGCTTTACTTAATTGAGGCTTTTTTTGCGTTCCATATATTTTCGTATTTCATTGATTCTTGTTACTTTCTTGATAAAGTTCAGTTTTTCTCATAAATCTAAGTTTTTATATATTTCTTGTTTTCGTAATGACAAAATAGCATTAATGAATAGAGAAAAATAGCTTATTTCCAATAGGTGAAAAACGTAGAGATGTCATTCAAGAAAATCAAAGTTTGTTGTCACTGCAACGAAATAAAGGAAGATATGAACACACCGAAAACGTCAGAGTATGCACGATAATAGAGCAATGCAATTTTGTCTAAAACAATTCTCTGTTGTTTTACAAACTAGAATGTGCCAGACGTTGTTTGATATTTTGTTATACTTTATATTGATTATTTGACACCGTTCTTGAGCATTTACATTTTATCGCAAATTCTTAAGAATATTGTCATACTTGCTCTCCATGCATACTTTCCAACTATAGTACATTTATTAACATATTACGTTTCACCTGAATAGTTCCAGCCTTTTCGTATGATTTTTTCTAAACATTTTTGTTTTGCAAATAGATAAATTTTATAATGCTAATAGGTGTAGTTATTTAAGTGGATCTCAAAACCGAAATTTCTAAGATACTGAACTCTATAAAAATATATTGAAACCCCATTTAAGTTTTTATTTTGAAATTAAAATTAAAAAAGGTAAATGCTCTTTTATCAACAATACTTTATAACTTATATGATGTATCACATTACGTATTTGTTTGAAGTAAGTCAATAATTTTAATAGTAAATTATTGATTTTATTATTCTTATTCAACGGTCATCTTATTAATAATGGAATTCAGGTATTGTATTATGCCATGTCGTACATATGAGATGTTTATATTTACACTACAATGTTGACAGATTTTTGATTTAATCTTTACTGCCCGAATTTGTTTTTAGTTTTCCTATTTAATTAAATTTTGTTATAGTCTAGGGTATAACTGTTATAGTTCCGCGCGCGCGTGTTCAGAGCCACTATGACAGTTGGCAACACATACTAACCATGTACATAATATTGCACAACAAGATAATTACGTCATAATTGCGTCTCAAATTGTATCACATACCAAAAATGTTTACAGTGATACTAGAGGCGCCTTAAAGAAAAAAATAAAATGTACTCACTTAAAAATGTGGAACGCTTTACGACTTTGCGGTTATTTTTGCGCAGGAGCCATACTCATCTTCGCGGATTTCGGCGTTGTTAGGTGTGGGTGGGGCTATGCCTTCGTTGAAACCAGATTGCTTTGTTTTCCCTCTTCTTCGTCTGTAGCGGTACGATAAAGATAGATAGGGCACGATAAAAGGTAAGGGGAAACCTACATTCTAAAGAGAAAAGACAAAAGGGACGACACAGATAAACCTCACTGTTCGACGTCTCGTTGGCTAATAATCGTCGTGTCGGAAACCGCGCACTTACTTCTTCACTCCACGTCTGCGCATTCTCTTGCGCCGACGCAACTATTTTTAAAATATTGGTGCGAATTCACTCACAAATTAAAACTTAAACCAAAAATGATACATAGCCGATTTTCGGCATGTAACAATTTTAAATATGTATATCATTTCTAGACTCTCTTTGTTTTGATTTTTTCAGTATCTGGAATTTTTATATTTGTATAATTAAATTCGTTTTGTAAGAACCGTTTGGTTTTTTCATACTGATGCCAGGTTAGATTCTTTTTCGATATGTTGACAACTTTGACCAATGTTATATTTATACCTTTTCAGCAGCGTATTTTGTCAACAAGAGTTTTTGTTTATTCGGTGTTTTATTTTTTATTCAGCTATAGTAGCAATTCTATGCGACTATGGACCCAAAGTAGATCAGTAGGTTCCAAAGTCAATGTGACTAGGGACCCAAAGTAGGTCAAACTGGTCCCAAAGTCAATGCGACTATGGACCCAAAGTAGATCAGTAGGTTAAACTGGTCCCAAAGTCAATGTGGCTATGGACCCAATGTAGGTCAATCAACTAAAAACAATGTGATTATGGACCTAAAGTAGGTCATTCAACTAAAATAGTGTAATACTTTGGTCCCAAAGTCAATGCGACTATGGACTAAATGTAGATAAATCGACTAAAAGCAATGTGACTAAGGACCCAAAGTAGGTCATCCAACTGAGAGTGTGATACTTTGGTCCAAAAGTCTATGCGACTATGAACTCAATGTAGGTCAATGGCCGACGCTTTTAAAGAATAACAAGTCGTAGTTATTAAATCGCAAGTAATGTGAAATGAAAACAAACGAAAGAAGAACACAATGTATTTTTTATTATTGTAATTTATAAAATATGTATAATTAGAAAATATAATGTTATGTATTCTAGAATAAATATACTATAATTCACCTAAGTTGTTTATATCTTCGTTTTCCAAATGAGCAAGCATCCCAAATATAAAGAACAGTTGTAACTTAGTCCAAACTTTTTTCTTTCAGCATTAAACTTTTCGCTGCATTTTTAACTCGCTCCAAACTTTTTTTAAAAGTTTTCATTTCCGATTTGTTTACAGAAAACTCACAACTACAACTCTGAATGGTAAAATATTACCTTATCGGTTCTTTGAGGGTTGTCATCTTTATCTTTGACGCCTCAGAGACCGTGGAACTAGTCGCGGTTGTTTCTGGTTGTTCTTCTTTTTGTTCACTAAAAAATTTAGATAAAGTAAATGCATTAAGAGAGTTAAATCTATATTAAGCCAACGAATACATACTGTATTACTTCTGGTGTCATCAGGTCGTACATTGCAATTGGCGGATCTATTCACGGAAGCAACGATTTTTTCCAGCACTTCATTTGCATTGACTATAAACTGCTCAATAATTTTAACCCGACCACTATTATTATTCTTTCCTGACAAGGACAATTTTGAAAAAGTTTTAATTTTTTTTATTTGTTTACAGAACACACAACTACAACTTGACAAAACAGATCAAACGATTATCACACATCTTAGGTATATAAAGTTATTAAACAACAAGGACTGCAGCAAGAATTTTAATGCTAATGCATTGTCTAGATAACAATTGTAGAAATATGAAATCTGCAGAAAATTTAATAAACCCAGTCATGAAGAAATTTAATGCTGACGTCCACAGAAAAATAAATAAACCCAGGCAGCAAGAAATTTAATGCTGATGTCTGCAGAAAAATAAATAAACCTAATCAGCAAGAAATTTAATGCTCACATCCGCAGAAACAGTAATAAACTCAGTCATCAAGAAATTGAATAAACTCAGTCATCAAGAACTTGAATGCTGACGTCCGTAGAAGAAATAAATAAACGCAGTCAGCAAGAAATTTAATGTTGTCTACAGAAAAATTGAACCCAGTCAGCACAATCGGGACTCTCAACCCTGAAAGCAATTATAATTGATCAACGCAATCTAAAATTAGCTGGGTACTGATTTCCCATAGATTTTAAACACATTAATTTAATGTAACGTTGTATGACAGAAAAATAAATATTGCATAAGTTTGTACCTCAGTTATAAATTATACCGATAATTTTCTGATACACTTTGGCAATACCCTTGTTATAATTATACCATATTTAAAAAATTTTAAAAGTGCTATTCATTAAGAAATGCCAAATTAATGTCGTCAATTGCAAAACCACAATATAAGAATTATACATATATATATATATATAAATATATATATATAAACAACTTATTCGTAAGCCATATTGCAACATCTTGACAAGAAAAGTTCCTGACGATGCGTGACTTATGTGTGTTAAATGTAATGAACTCGGTTGTTATCAAAAATAAAATACAAACTGGTTTCGATGTAAAAACTCAATTACCTACCTGTATATGTTAATTTGAATTTCTTATTATTTTGTTGGGAATTAAATGTATAAAAGCCAATTTATTCAGTTTTTATTGAAAAGTAAATTGAAATATTCTAGATCAAAATATTTCAAATGATTTCTTGGTAAATTTAATTGATACATTGTAGATTTTATTCCCTTTGGTGTTTTTTTTGACAACGCAGAAAAAAGTTTCAATTTACTGCGGTCGACTTGTTACGTGCCAATCAAATTGGCCCTTAAACATTGTGTTTAGGTTAATTTTGATGTGCGGAGGTTTCGCGCCATAATTTCAAAAGACTCGGGGCGCGCATTTCCGTTATGTCCCAGTGCGTTTGCGCCAGATCGCACGTCAATAGTGGGTTGGACGAATAACCTCGCGCCGACGTGTAAAAGACAAGAAGTGGGAACAAGTTTGGGTTAGACACTTGAACGTGGCTTTTTCGCCCGAACCTTCGAGTAGAGTGGACGCTTTGAGGTATCGTATCGTGCTTATCTTATCTATGTAGATTTCCTTTGCCTAATTGTCTTTGTTTGTTGCCTTATACCTGGTATTCCTGCCCATTCCCTACATAGGTAGATGAAATTTGAAGTCACCTAGAGCGAACCGTACTGCACGTCCCGAGAATGAGCCGGAGACAGCACCGGAGCAAGCACCATCTTTAATCACCCTGGATGACGAGCTCATGATTGCCTGAGTGCTGATCCGAACGCTTTGGAAAAGCGTCGGGAGTCACCACCTTTAACTACCGCAAAAGGGCCTTTAGTAGCCTGATGGACTTGGGAGAATCCAACTATAACCCAATTCCGTCGAATCCCGGATTTCTGAGTGAGTACTCTTTTTGTTAAATTGTTCGCTATTATCCTTTATTGTTTTATATTTATATCAATCTCCGATTATTGCGCAATATAAATTGTGCATTGGTGACGTCATTGGTAGATGAGCGCGCCCAAAATCTGTATAAGATTAGCGCTACCAACTACCGGTGGTGGCTAGTAAACCCCGCTTCCGGTGTTGTATTTATCGAACTTTATAATTGTAACTACCGTTTTAAATGTAAGAGACTACAATTACTAAATTATCTATATTACAGCAATTTAAAATTTTCCCATAATCTAAAACTCATTCAATATTAATGTATTAGTTATTAAATCTCAAACTCGGTTATCTGCAAGAAATATAAACTGAAAAATTTTATAAAGTTTTCCAACTTCAAAACTATCAAAGAAATAAATCTATTGAAATATATGCTACGAGTTATTTAATATTTTCTATAGAAGCTCTCATTTATTGTGACGATTTAGAACAGTTGAAATTAGAAATGCGGCTGAATCTGATTGCAGAGCGGCAGCGTCGGCTTCTACACGTTCTATAAAAACAGTGCGTAACGTAGTTAACTAGGTATCTAAGGAAATGCTGCTGCAAGCATAAAATACAATTCAACGGAAGGTCAATAGACTTTCGTTGAACATGAAACCCTTATGGTGTGTGATTTTGTAGTCAAGTACTTCAAATTCTTTCAACGGTTTTTTAATTTTTGTAGTTTATTTTTTAATTATAAGTAACGTTAATTCTACGATAATCACAGTAATGTTTTTAATACGGGTTTTAAGAATTTGTGTACCTAGTCACAAGCAGAATCGGCATTCTATTTTTTTTATGCAACGACTGGTTGTTTTTAAAAGCGACAATGAAAAAATTGATGCAATCAGTCATATACATGCAATGCACGTCTACTTATTGCTAGAGAACACCTAATGTAAATTTAAAGCGGGTACATATCAGGGTCATATGGCAAAGGGGCGTAACTGACATTTGGCGCAAAATTGAGTTAAGCCGCCTAAACTGTTCCTATACAGGGTGCAGATTTGGATCACGCACCAAAAGAATTTCCATGTTAAATTCGTAATGTTCAAATATTGGCTCTCCAAATTATTGTAGGGAAAGAGTGTAAATATGTTTCTTGTAGAGAAAAAAATACTGAATACAGCCATATCATCACTTATTTTTCTACTAGGGTTAAATTGAGGAAATTAAAATTACTCTTTTAGCAAAAATAGCGAAAAATAGGTTGTACCTTGGAATTATTGAAAGAATGGTAGTGTTTCAATCACAAATTTAAACGTATTTAAAGTAGTTTTAAGAAAGGGAAATACATTTTCGGCATTAGTATGCATTGTCCAAACGCAAAACTATACTTAAAATATGTCTAAATTTGTGGCCAAAACATTATCAGCGTCTGAACAAATATAAGTCTTAACTTATTTTTGTCAAAATAGCAGTCGGCTTCTACACTTGAATATTTTTCACCGAAAAATAAAAAACCAAGATTATAACGTAGTATAAAAAAGAAATAAAAACATTCTGTAAAGACCGTACGTAACCACAGTAATATTTTTAATACTGGTTTTAAAAATTTGTGTACTTAGTCGCATGCAGAAACGGCATTCTATTTTTTTCATGCAACGACAAGTAATTTTGTAAAAGCGAGAATGAAAAATTGATGCAATCAGTCATATACTTGCAATGCATATCCAATTTTTTTTTGGTTTCAGACCTATCTACCTATTGCTAGAGAACGCCTAATGTAAATTCAAAGCGGATACATATCGAGGGTAATATGAGGAAGGGGCGTAACTGACATTTGGCGCAAAATTGAGTTAAGCCGCCTAAACTGTTCCTATACAGGGTATAGAATTGGATCAAGCACCATAAGGATTCTTAATGTTCAAATATTGGTTCCCCAAATTATTTTAGAGAAAAAGTGTAAATTTGTTTCTTGTTGAGAAACAAATACCGAATCCAACCATATCACTACTTATTTTTCTACAAGGGTTAAAATGAGGAAATTAAAATTACTATAAATAGGTTGTGCTATGGAATTATTAAAACAATGGTAGTATTTCAATCATAAATTTAAACGTATTTAAAGTAGTTTTATGAAAGGAAATACATTTTAGACATTAGTATGTATTGTCTCAATGCAAAACTATACTTAAAATACGTCTAAATGTGCGGTTAAAACAATACCAGTGTTTCAACAATTACAAGTCATAACCTATTTTTGTTAAAATAGTAGTCTTAATTTCCTTAATTTTAACGCTTGTCAAAAAGTAAAAAAATAAGTAGTGATATGGTTGGAATCGGTATTTGTTTCTCAACAAGAAACATATTTACACTTTTTCTCTAAAATAATTTGGGGAGCCAATATTTGAACATTAAGAATTTAACATGGAAATCACTATTGTGCGTGATGTAATAATTTTACACCCGGTAATTTCACATTATCACGAAACGGCATAACCAAGCTCTCAGGTTCTCATTTTTAATCAAGTTTATTTTTCATGCATATCTGTTAAAAGAACGGGTAGTTGTTTCACGATCAGGCTTAACTGCAAACGATAAGTTGTGAAAATAGTTTTTGTACATTTGTACTAATACATCGAGTCATATATGAAGAAGCCAGGAAGCCTTTTTATGGTAACGTTTTTCTGTAAAGTCAATGTAGCAATAAATATTCTGTCTGTCTGTCTATCTGTCTGTCTGTCGTCTGTTTGTCTGTCTGTCTATGTGTTTGTCATCCATTATGAAGGGGTATGTTTCTTATAATGCTAATCAAAGCAAACATCTTCAACATGCTGGTTGGTTTCCTTTAGACGATTCTCAAATAGTTGATGCTAATGAAAATTTTAATGTTGCTATAAACTTGCCTATGATTTTGGGATTATATGATGATTTTAAAAGAACTAGTTCTAATTCGATCTAGTTTTGACATAAACGCCATAATTTATAGTAAAGCAGACGAAGAGGTAAAAATAGTTTTAAACAGAGTTCTTTCGAAAATTCCACACTTCTCTGTCGAAGATGCTCAAAGAATAAAACTAGTTGAATGCGTAGCACAAAACCAGGATTTGCATATCCCCTTTAGAGGCTGGGAGTTGCATGAAAATCAGCCACACAGAAAATCCTCGCTTTGTTTTGTTGGATTTCAAACAAACCGAAAAATTAAAAATCAAAGAGATTATAGTCGATTTGATCACTGCAACTTAACAAATATTAAACTGTATCTAAATTCGAAGATATATCCATATGTTAATCTGAATTTAAATTTTGATATTAATCAGACTGCAGGTTTATATGAAATGTATGCACAGTTTCAGCAATCGTACTACGAAAAGGAAAATGAACCGTTGTTCACCCCTGAAGAATTTAGAAATGTAACGCCAGTAGATAGAGGCAGTCGGAGCTAGACCCTCCACTTCCACAATTTCCACCTTCACCTCCACAAATTTGCAAAATATTCACAACAATCTCCACCTCCACCTCTACAAATTTGCAAAATATTCACACATCTGGAGACAAAATTTGCACAATAGTTTTCTTCAACTAAGCATTTTTTAGCTCCAGGCATGGATAATTTCAACACTTGCAAAAAATTGGCACATCTGGTAACAAAAATCTGCACAATAGTTTTCTTCAACTAAGCAATTTTTAGCCCCAGGCATGGATAATTTAATTAAATTCTAATTTACCTTTATCTTACAGTAAACCCTTACACCATATTAGCAAATATTCGCACATTCGGTAACAGTATTAAATAACATTGTCATCTTAAATATGCACAAAAGTTTTCTTCAACTAAGCATTTTTTAGCTTCAGGCATGGATCTTGCTCTCGACACTCCGATCTGGGAGCTAGACCCTCCACCTCCACAACCTCCACAACACTTGCTAAATATTTGCACATCTAGTAACAGTATTAAATAACATTGTCATCTTAAATCTGCACAATAGTTTTCTTCAACTAAACATTTTTTGCTCCAGGCATGAATCTTGCTCTCAACACACCGATCTGGGCGCTAGACCTTCCACCTCCACAACCGCCGCCTTTCAAGAAAATTCGCACATCTAGTAACAGTATTAAATAATATTGTCATCCTAAATTTGCATAATAGTTTTCTTTAACTAAGCATTTTTAGCTCCAGGCATGGATGGTGCTCTCGACATCCTGATCTGAGTGCTAGATTCTCCACCTCCACAACCGTCACGCAAAAAATTCTCACATCTTTTAACGGTATTAAATGACATTGTCATCTTAAAATTGCACAATAGTTTTCTTCAACTAAACATTTTTTAGCTTCTGGGGCATGGATCGTGCTCTCGGCACCCTGATCTGGACCGTCGGGCGCCCGGCATCCTTCCCCAGAACCCCCAGATCTGCAAATTCTCTCCGCTAATTATGACGATATTTACATAAATCTGCTAGGTTAACAAATTAAACCTAATGCAATCGTTTGCAGATTAAATTCTTATTTGTCTCAATCTCAAATATTTGCATGAATATTCTAGTAACATCGATTAAGTTAATTTTAGTCTAATTCGAAGTCTATGTTCACTGTTGCACCGGCTTTACCCCGGCTAATCTTATAAACATTTTTCTTACCGTCAATTAGCTCGCTGAAGGTTTTTATTCCATCGAGTTTTAAGTATTCGAAAAAGCGCTATGGTAAAAAACAAAAAAATTCATCGCTTCCAACAATAGCACGATCCCCATACTTTGTTGACACAGACTTGATTCCTAAGATACGATATTTTCTATCAGTAGGAAGTTCGGATGCGCTTATTGTAGTTTTACGCTTCATATCCATATTTAATTTTGTAAAATCCATATTTTATATGAGCTGGCAAATAAGAAAATAAAATAAATAAAGTGTTAACAATTTAAAGTAGAAATTTAAATATTACAATTAAATCTCTTATGAGTTAAGACCGAAATATAACTTTTAAGATGTTGTAAAGATATAATTCAGTGTCTTCATGCAAGAATGATAATTTTAAACTAAAAAGTCTTACCTACTTGTATCGAATTCTGCAGATGTTGAAACTGATATTTGAACTAGAAACCCGGTCTATTTATATGAATCTTCAAATCCTTTCCAATCAACATAAATCCTGTTATAAAACTTAACCCTCAACTTTGATACCCTTTCACAGAACGCTCTAGTTTCATATTGTTTATGGAAAATTCTCAAAAGTAATGTATTAACCCTAAGGTATTTAGTAAAACTACGTTATATCAATTCGCCATAATTAAATAACTTTAGATAGAAGTATTGGCAAACTAAAAGTAGCTAAAATACATTAACTATTGTTGCAGGGGATAAAAACGATGGGGTACTTGAACAATTGACATACATTCCCCCATCCTGCATAAACAAATTTTAGATGCACTTTCCATATCGCAAAAGTAGTCTGTGAGAATGATTAATACAAGACCTGCCGCATTTTCCTATTTAGATCTACTACAGATGTAAACAAATTCCAAGCTCTAGCAATCTTTAAACCAAAAAGCGCGTCATATTTAAAATTAAAATAAAAATAAATCTTTAGTGTAAAAGTGCTAGGGTAATTACATCACATTTGACTTTCCAATTTTCATTAACGCTTCAACAGGATGGAATTTGTAAAAATTAGAAGTAACGTGTTTATTGAAACAATTATATTAAACCAGATTATATTAGAAATGACATAATTCGCGAAGAAATTTCAAGCAAGAAATGATTTTTAATTATGGCAATCTCCATAAATAAGAAAACAATAAACACGTCTTTTAACAATCTCTTGTACATAATTAGAATGTATACATAATTCATAACTGGAAAAATGTTGACAGAAACAAACTCCTTTCATACTTATGATACATTACTCGTTAGAAATAAATTTGGGAAAATGTTTGCATTAACAATAACATTTTTACGTAGAAATAGATTTTAATTGAAACAATTTGAAACAAATATGTTACAAACGCAAATACGTTTATTTAGCCAAGTAAAAATTTAAAAGATTCTGTATATTTTCAGCTGTTTAATGTAAATGACGTACTAATTACATTCATCATTATTGTATATAACAATGATACTCTGATTTATGTGCTTAAAGGAGCGTTTTATAGATTACCACTTTCGAGAGAAGCAAAATAACCAATTTTAATAAATCATTTATTCGATTAAAAAATACATCAAGATTCTATTCATTTTCACCTGTATAATGTAAATGACATACTAATTACACGCCTCCTTAATGTATTGAACAATGACACTCTTATTTATTTACAAACAGAAATATGTTATATTTAGACGCGTTTTGATTTGAATTGTATATAACTAGAAACATTTGGAAAATTTGTTGAAGCAGAACAAAAGAATAAATAAGTTTCTACCAAAATCTATTAATCATGGTGACTGTTTAAACACCAACACACGGCGGACAGTAGTCATTAGCTTAATCAGGTGTGCCAGTAACTTTACCTTTGCGGTGAAAAAATGATGGATATACTAATGTATGATCTGGAATTTGACATTGATGAACTATATAAAATACCGAGCGAGGTTGGAGGTTATATCTAGTCAACTACAATGTATCATTTCGCAGGTATGTTATTAATGTATACAATAATAAATGCATATATTTCTTTTTAGATGTAACGAATCCAAAAGTCGAGTCAGACATAATCAACCCCAATATCTGTGCCGGAGTTCGGCATGTCGGCGATAGGGTTGAGGGTTCTGAGATCATACGTCGGGGGTAAGTTTTTATGAATCATACATGTAAATAAAATTATAATTTCATTATTGTAGATGTGGATCTAGATTCGGGCCCTATACGCCTAATAGAATACCTCATACTTCGTCACGATATTGGGAGTCATTAAAAAAAAATATTGTATGAACATAAAATAGAAGTTTAATCTAAGACTTTTATTTCTATATATAATTTATCAAATTTTAGCAATACATTAATCAGCTTTGTGATAAGGTCTTAAACAAAGTTTTATGAGTTGATTTTACAAATACTGTTACTTTAAAACGAAACAATTTCTATAAATGCTTTCTTTAAACATACACTCTTGCCCGAGTAAGTTTTATCCAGTTGGTACAATAAATGCAGTGTTGTGTAAGGTTACATCCTATGGTGGACAATGTATCACCCCGTTAAAAGTATACAAAAAATTAAAAGCATAACATTTTTAATTGAATTTTATACTTTGCTCGTTAAACATTTAAAAATATAGGGGTTTTTGTCGTTAGGTCTTTTTACTTAAATTATATGTAAAGAAGAGTTGTATAATTTAAAAAACGTGAAAACTTGATGATTTTGGTTTAGTAGTAAAAGTAATTATTATATTTTTCTTAATGTTTATATAAGCAACCAAACTTGCCATAAAAGGCATACACAAAAACATCATTTTATGCTCTTTTACTTCAAACATATTAAAAAATGTGAATCAATTGCGGAAACTTATTAACATCTTTTGATTTTAAAAAATACGCAATTTTTAAATTCTTAGGAAGCGTCTTTGCCAACCTAAACCTTATACACAAAAATATTAAAATCAGTAAAATATATATATTCACGTTAGCAATAGGAAACTGTGCTAGACAAGATTTTCTAAAAAGACTTAAATACGTCGCAGAAAAACTTGATGTTTGAGTTGCGTAGGTATTTACACGATGCTTGCGAATAAACAAATAATAAACTACATCAACGTTCAGCATAACAGACTTGAAACACATACCTTTTGATGGTTTGTAAAAATTTCCGTTGAATCATTTTTAGCTGAATCAAAACACTATAAATATTATTTCTAGGTTCTAAGTTTTACTAAAATAATTAAACTATTATAACTTTCTAATAGGGATGTGAAAGCAATTATGATTTTATTATCCGTTATTTTTGATGCATTACTAATCAACTTTTACCAGTAGCGAGCAGTTTTTGTAACTACAGGTTATTGGAATTGCATATCAAAGTCGAAAAGTGGTAATTAAACTATATTAACATTCCTATATTGTATGTTTGCAATTGACGAATCTATTATTCTAAATGAAATGTTGTACATTTCCTGTTTTGACAAATTTTATAAAAATATTGTTGGAAAACAATAAATGTACATTTTGAGATTCATCGCGCTATCTAATTATATCTTTTAACGAGTGATACATCGCGCACCACCGGATGTAATCCTACACAACACAGCATTTATTGTATCAACTGGATAAAACCTATTCGGTTAGAAACTTATTTACTCTTTTGCTCCTAAATTGACATTCTACACTCTTATACTTTCGAGAACAGACCCACCTGGGCGCAGGTAGCCGTACGGCCAAGTGGTCATACGGCCAGGTGGAATGTGGCCGTAGTGGTCACAGACCACGGCCACAGGCCACGGTCCAAGTCGTTAATTCCAGGGTCGCCTCGTGCTAACCGTTCTTCCAGCTTAGTCCCTGGCCCGCAAAAGTGATAAGACGGAATGTGGACCTCAAATGGTAACTTATTTATTACTTTGTTGACCATCCTACCACCTGAATTCACAATCATGTATGCGTGCACATCGACAAACAACAACTGAATGAACAATGTCCACAAACATCTCTATTTATACTTTTACAAAATATATTTTACATATAAATACATTAATTTATAAGGTTATGCTGGAATTCTTCAGGTATTGACGTTACGTTATGTCAACCATGTTTGTAACTACACTCGCCTTTTATAGGATCGTTGCGGATCATGTGCTATGGTAACCGGAATCTTCGGAAAAAGACTCTCTCCCAAACATTTGTGCTAGGGATAGTGCAACGGTTACATCATCGGCGTATTGGTCGGGGTGACATGTAATTATTTCCAGAATTGTATGATAATTTACATTGGTGCAGTCATGAAATAGATAACGACTTGCTCGGAGGTCACTTTCTATTAAAATTGTATCTCTTTCTTATTCCGTCAACAAGATATTTTCTCCACGATTTATATTTATTGCACTGCTGATAAACCCCCTCGTAAAATGCCGGAAAGCCTCGACTATTCAACCCTTGCAGCTTGTAGATTATTACTTCACTTATCTTGAATATCTTAAAGATTTCGCTTTGATTCAAAATAATAACATATCGTCCTTTTGTAATTTTTATGTTAAAGGCATTTTCTTCTTGAAAATTGGCTCCCACCCCCACACGTTTAATATTGGATGAGTCCACTGCCAATTTCAATTTAAATCCGTGATCTAGTTGTATTACAATCTCATCGTCTTTATTAGATAATCCATTTTGTGAGACTTGATTTGCTTCTTGAGCAAATTCTCGAATTTTGACTCGACTTGAAACCTTGTTTATTGTTACAGATGAAAAAAATGGATTCCTCAAACATGTTTATCTGTGATGTTTGTTCGGCAGCATTCTCTAGAAAAGATAACCTCAAACACCACAAAGGTGCTAAGCACGGTGTTTCAATGTCTGGACTAAGTTCGAATCATTTGTGTGACATTTGTGATGCTGCTTTTTCGAGGAAGGATGCCCTAAAAAGACACCAAAATATTCATCAAGGTTCGTCTACTTTTACACGTACAGCACCTGTAGCAACGAGTGCAAGGATTTCAAAGGGTAAACGTCAAGTGCTCAATTCTGAAGCACCCCCTGCTTAAAAACCACGTATAGATGACATGATGCAATGTACCGTCTGCGATATAGCCATACTTAAAAATACGTTTACTCACCATCTTCGTAGTAATGCGCATAAAAATGCAGTTGATAGAGTTCCTGATAATGAAGCAGTTCAAAACATCAACTCTGTTTTTAAAACTCGTATAATAAGCTATCGAATAAAGAATACTCATACTGTTGGAAACATTCGAGAATTTCTTCTGACACGGAAAGCTCAATTTGTATGTTTAATTAAAGAAAAATTAAAAGAGCATACAACATTGAAAATCAACTGCGAAACCTTTGTTAATTATACAAAAATGAGCGGATCTGATGTGAGTAGGGGGGCTAAGCCGCTTTGGCAACAGAGATCCACAGCAAGATATGTATACGCCGATTCGAGAACTTTATGAACAGCTAAGCCGCTTTGGGAAACAAAACGTGCAGCAAGATATGTATAAACCGCTTTGAGAACAAAATTGTCTTTGTGTGTAAATTTGGTGCGTCGGGGGGTCGTTAGGTCTTTGGGGTGTGCGTTCGGCGGGGTCGTTAGATTTTTGTCGTGGGGTGGTGCGCGTGTGCTGGGGTGGAGATATTTTTTTAAGAATTTTTTTTAGCAGCGTTCCCGGTGTTAAATATTAAATAAGATGGGGATAGGTGTTATACATTTTTTCAAAAAATGTTGTGTGTGTAGAAAATGGAGTTCACGTGTTGGTTCTTGGCCGCTTCGGAGATTTTTCTGGGTAGATTAAGCTAAAAATTAAAACGCCGCGGTGAAGAATTTTTTTTATATTAAGCAAACGCGTGCAAGTGGTAAAGAGTGTTTTAGCTCTCCTCATAAGCTGCTTTTTGTAGGAAGTAGCAAATAAAATTTACAAAATATACGAAATGTTATATGATGGAGGTCAAATTTTTAAACGTTTGCAGGTAAAATCTTGTAAAAAGAAGTCGTTCACTTCTCGCGATTTCAATGTCACGATAAAATACTAAGAATTTGCATGCAGTCGAATATAACCTCGTGTTTGGAATTATGAATCTCTGGTAATATATATGCAAATCACGCCGACATTCGACTTTTAATTAATGTATTTAATTAACATAAGGTGTGTTTGCAAAAACATGTTAAGACTATTTCCGTCTTGGTATGCAAATTATACCACCTTTCATCACGATTTATTTGACTCTCAAATAAAAAAATTAATTTGATGTTATATCAAGCATCTCTTGCTTACATTTTAGCAATTTGAATATATCTAAATATTTCAATGTAATTATACATTTAATTTATGTAACAATAAAAATTCTTTTACTTTTAGCGGTTTGGTGATTGTATGTAGATGACGTATTAGACATTGTATATATATATATATATAACTCGTTTAATTTCACAAACGTGATAAAACATTTATAGGTTATGCAAAAACGTTCATGTAGTGAAGAATTTAGCGGTGATCTTTAGAGCTTCGTCTTTGTTTTTATTCTCGTTGCTTTAGTTAATTAAAGAAAGATATTTTGGTTAAGCAAAAATAGGAAATGTGGTGGATGACATAATCATTCTCAAAATGATGAATGGAGGGGGAAGGGAGCTTCTAAACGTGTCCTAAACGGGGCTGTGCCCCATTATTTTTGTATTAAATATCAAAAAGAATAGGAGAAATTATTCGACTCGTATTTTATAATGATTTTAATTTAAAATATTGGTGTGTGTGTATGCAAAAAAAACATGTGAAGACAGGTCACTCGTTATTTTGTTCATGATTGCATCACCCAAATAATTTATACAACTACACTGAACTCGTACCCGGATCTAAAATATAACCTTAAAAAGTATGCAAATCATGTCGTTATTTAAAACGTGGTGAAGAATTTGGATAGTGATGTAATCATTCTCAAATGCAAAATGGTACTCCATAAGGCGTTCTGAACGGAGGTTCTGCATGCATTAGGTGATTGAATACTTCGGAGATTTTTAGGTTAAGCAAAAACGTACACGGGCTGAAGAATCCCCCGAGATTTTTAAAAAATTATTTTTGTATTAAATATATAATGTTAAAAAGAAACACAAAATTTGAATGTTTTATTTATATTAGTTTCACTTACTGGCATATTTTAATTACATGCTAATGAGTTCATATATTTTCATGCAGTTTGATTGATTCACTGCCGAAACAAAACATTTTTTTACATAGCTGGCAATACTGGGTGTCGTTCTTTTCAATATAATATCAGTAACTATTTGCAATACAGCTGAATGCTGAAAGGTAAAGTAACTTTTACGCATTTACCTACGTGTACTTAAATTTAATTGAATTCTAAAAAATATATGCATATCTATGGCAGGCAACCCAGCATACACCAATTATATATTCTTAGTGTATAATTTTATTGTTAGGTGAATAACCAGCCATTTATTATGTAATATTTATTGCCACAAGCATGGTAATAATAATTTGCAATGTGCAAAATACCTCTTTTTGTTGTTAAAAGACCGATTTAACTAAACACTATAAAAAGATTGTGAATTATTTATTCTATTTAAATTTTACAGTGCTAGAGACGCTAATTATTATTAGTACTAGATATAGGTATAACAAAATCTGTATTCTAGATGATAGTATGTTCAAAGGATATTATTATTTAAAGACTCTGTAAACATGATTAGTGAAATTATTAAAATTAAGGAATGTAAAGCAAAAATTTATCCATAAAAGCAAATATGTTTTCTAAAAGATGTGCATAACTTAGGGATCTAAACGTTTCAACATCTCGCAAACTGAGATGAAAATTACTTATTTCTTTGCAAAAGACGTTCATATAACGCCCTTTAACAACCGCGTTTAGTAAAGTTTATAGTATAATTATAACAACATATCGCTATATGTAAATTATATGGTTCTGGTTTATACCTAAAACAACTATTTTGCATTATATTTTGTTGATCCTGGCAGAATAAATTACAAGTATAGCTACATCGTCAATACATTTTTATTTTCAAACTCGTTTCAATTATTGTAGAATTTAGTGCTTATAAATAACCTACTTTAATTTAATAAGTTAGTCTTAAATTAATAATTATTGTCAAGCAAAATATATACACATATGGTTAATAATTGCAAGAATGTCTATAATATATCTGAGTTTTAATTCTGTTAAATGGAACATATAGCAACTGTGTAACTTCAAAACATTTTAGCATAATTGTCAATTACCAAAATTCACAATTTTCATCTTATATCAACAAATGTTATTAAATTGATGCTAAACAATAAAAATAATACCGTTATATTTCAAATCATTTTTTTTCAGTTTTTATTGTTATCACCGTCTGTTGAAGAATCGTAGCAGAATCTGAACTATATCGCTTTTACAAAGCATGTATTCAAGATCACATTTAGTTAGTTTCAAAAAACTTTTCATCATTGTATACGACTTGTTTTAACTTGCAGTAGGTATCAATGACCAAATCAACATTACCATCCGAACATGGTTGACAACTTTAAATTTTATTTTCCCTATTACTTTCAAGGTATTAAACATTGGTGTATATATATATATATATATATATATATATATATATATATATATAGATTTAGTGACATCAGGCAACATTTTTCTTAATCTTCGTTGGGAATTAAACCACTCATAGTTTTTAAAATCATCTTTCTTTACGTTTCGATCCATGACCTAGGATCGTTGTCAAAATTGTCAAAACCACAACAAACATATAAGGAGTATTTATCAGGCAACATATTTCTCGCATGGCTATGACAGCTTTTTGTGCTCTATGTAGAGTAATGATTAACGTTATGCTCTTTTGATCAATTTGCAATTTACCGGACATGCAACCTTTGTTAAAAGTGAAGGATATTCCCATAGATAATTTGAATAACAATCTATCACCGCCAACACACACCTCTAATTGGATTTTCCTTAAATATATTGGTCAAATTCAACAGAGTCGCCTTGCCAGAGATCATCTCGAGGTTGTTGATTTGTTGATGCTGTTACAAAAACTAGTGGGGGGTTTATCAGACAAATAACTAGGTGATGCTCAGTATCACAACACTTTAGCATTACCTATTTTGATGAATGTGCCATAAAAGCTAGGTACTTGGATAGATCTCGCAGTGAGTGGAACAACAACGATAGTGACGATAGTGGTGCGAAGTTTTCAAGTTAACATGGACAATGTACTGTACGATTTGTTCGAGAGTGAACAACGCATTTTACACCAACATCTGAAACATGCCATAGTATTGAATGATGTAGACAAAATCAAACGTATACTGTTCAGAGTAGGTGTTCATGTTCCCTTTAAAGCCTTCAAATGGCTAACGCTGACCAATGATACATCCATTGATGTAATGGACATGCTGTTTAATCAACAGAGTAGGTGCGATCAATTTGTATCAAACTTCATGGATGCTTGCAACGGCAAAACAGAGTTAAAATGTCATCAGATGCGCGGTGTACTAGACGCAAAAGAGAGTAATTATAGTTTGAGCGATGTATATTTCCTTGAAGAATTACTAACCAACCGAGCTGTATTGAGTACGAAGGCATATCCTATCATGAATATAAAATGCAACTATAAATCACTGGTCACAGCGATTGACGATATGATTGTAGATGTTGTATATTTTGCACAACCTATGGTATTAGAAAAAGTATTGAAGTTAATTTTAAAGTATAAGGTAAATTATAAGTACCAACCTAATGTAGTTGGCCCTCATAGAACAACATATAACTGGCTCCTCAAGAATTTGGCAATGGAGGGCTCAAAACAGCAACCAGGATGGACGTGTGGTCCGGATTTGGGAAAATGGCCATCAAATAGTATAGATGATTATAAAAAAGTGTATATGCTATTAAAGTTATTGTTTTAGTTTAATACTATTTTTTGTATGTAAATCATGTCATTTTGGTAATCCTACCTGATGCGCTATAGATAGCACGTATTAGATATAATGGAGGATGCTATTGTACGTGTCGCATACCTTTTACAATAAATATATATACCTCGAGTGTTGGTCAAGTACGAGGAGAAATTGTTAGCTGAGAAGGTAATGTGTTTTTACCTGCTTGTTATTTACACATATTCACGGACATCAAAATACTCAAGTTCAACCAAAACAGCGAAAATCAACCTACATCAACGTTTTGCGCTTCGTGCATGAGGAATTATAAACAACTTTCTTGACGTAGAACTAGTGTAGTAATTAGTAGTACATAGATGTAATTTGTGTGTGTGTGTGTGTGTGTGTGTGTGTGTGTATGTGTTGTGTGTGTGTGTGTGTGTGGCTATAATAAAGCATGTAACAGTAAAAAATGTTTTATTGATGAATGACATATGATGGTAAACAAACACGTAACAGCAGATCTACAAAATATGATTTTTGGATATCCAACTATTATGGCTAGAATCTAAATTTAACCATTTCACATAAACTTGATTTTTAACTCTCTTCAATACTTTTTCCACTAAATATACATCCGGATAGTGTGTTCGTTGAAGTTCTTCTGCATAGAAGCCGCCTAATATTGGTTGTCCTTGACTATCGCGCAATAGGTACGTTAAAGGATTAGTCAAATGCACTTTGTACACCGTAAAAATTTCGTTAGACCAATTTGGTGTGTATCCCTTGGTAAATTGACCTCTATGTTTACTAATGCGAACATGATCCCCAACAGAAAATTTTTTACTCTTTAAGTTAACTGTTTTGATCGTACTGTATACTGTATTGAAAAGTTTGCGTTCATTGCGTTTTGACACATCTACAGGTCGCATGCCGATTGTTCGATGTTTGGTGTTGTTATATGCAGCCACGAGTGAGGATAGTATATTCAGCCATCGATACGAACCATTCAAACTAAATTGTTTCCACATTTTTGACTTTAAGGTACGATTGACGCGTTCTACTACGCAAGCTTTTTTATTGCTGTACACACTATAATGTATAATCTCATATTTTTCCATTAAAGCCTTAAATGTTGAATTATAAAATTCTTTTCCCAAATCCGTTTGAATGTACTGTGGAATACGATGGTCTTTGTTGAAAATTGATTGAAAAGCGTTTGAAACAGCCTTACCCGTCTTGCGCTTAACCGGTACGGCCCATAAGTATTTAGAAAATACATCGATAACAACTAGAATGTATCTAAATCCTTTATTCATCTTTGCATATGGGATCATTTCCACCAAATCGGCTTGAAACAGCTCGTTTAATCCTTTTGTGATTACATGTCTTCTAGAAAAGTTAATGCGAGCAGGCTTATGTAACTCGTGGACGATTTGCTCCTTTACAGACATATTGCTAATATGTGTGTGTGTGTGTGTTTGGTTGACGGCTATATGCGTGCGTTTTTAAGTTTCTCTTGCAACTGTTGAATATCTGCTTGAATTCGTGCAATGTCTATTCTAAATTGTGCTTTCACTTGTTGAATAGCAGCGTCTAATGTCCTATATATGCTATTTATAGAATCATCTATCCGTTTGGTTACGATTTGTGCAACATTAGCGTTCACAGTGGCTGGAACAAGGTTACGCATCATCTCTTCAAAATGGTTAAAGTCTGATCTTGTAACATACTCGCTCGAGAATTGTGTTATTATACTGTTTGTTGTCTCCTTCACAAGCGTGTCTATATACTGCTGAATAGTGGAACCACTTCCAAGCGTTGGTTCGCCCTCTTGCTGGTGTAGCGTTGCTAACCGCGATTCTAAGTACGCTTTCGTGACTGCATCATCATCTTCTTGTGGTGTAGCGACGCGCGCTAATCTCATGTTGTCAAAATCGTAGTAATCATCATAAGAAATATATGAAGCACAGTCAGACGCATGTCCAAACTTGTCGATAATCATCGTGATAATGAATAACAAGTCGCACAATCTACGCTATTATACGCAATTCGCGTAATTCTTCCATAATCGATGTAATTTCGTTTGTGTGACCGGTGTTACCTGCATCTTGCGAGGCGACCAGAAGCTTGAGCCGTTTGCACAGTTCGTTGGGATCATCAAAGTATACATACTCTAGTGGCTTCTCGTTATAATCCATGAGTAGACCACGACCACTCGGGTTCATAATTTGCTGTTACCCAAAGGATTGAGAAGGAACAGTTGCTCGTACAACCCTTTGCTACCGTTGTAGCAAAATCGTTCTACACACACCTTTTCACCAATCCCGAAGATAATGTCCGAATCACCAATCATTAATTTTCCTGTCTCCGGATTAAAACGTACTTTATCCCTGCGCAAGTGCTCCGTGTCATTGTTATAATTACCAGTAAAGTTGGAAAACAGATTATCGACATAGTATCTTACCGATGGTAAGAATCGTTGTAAGTAGGCCTGATGTTCTTCGCTGTTTAGGTACCGTTCGTACTCTGTATGGGTCTCTGGAGTGTTGCCGCTACTCTCCGATTCTTCGAAGGTGGACTCCACAGACTGGACTGGGCTATGAGGATTGTGTTCCCATGCCTCCTCTATTGGTGGTGCGGCGATTGGTGTGGAACTGCGCACCTGATCGAGAAATTTAGGGCGTCTTTTAGGAGTAGATTGTACGTCATGTTGTTGTGGTAACCAGTGCTGGCTTTCGATCTTGGACTCCTGTTTAATATCTTTCAGCAGACCGGTCTGAAGTGTTTGTAAACGTTTTGTAATAGGTGCATAGGCTTTACTTAATGCAAGCTCCTTTTCAACCACACCTGCTTCTAGCGCTTGTAATTTCCTCTTGACTGCCTTTCGTACTTTTATGAGTTCTCGTTTGGTTTTCACGTCGTCTGCCATCGTCTAGAAACGGGTAGGAAGTGATATGCTATTTATGTGCTTTATAAGTATATATAGGTGTCAAAATCTTTTCGGTAGCGACCGTTCTGCAAATCGCCATCTTTATTGATCACCAGGAACCCATACCGATCTCGCCAGCATACGCCGCACAATTCTTTAAACCGGTTAAACGACATATCCGTGTTTACATGGTCAGCGTATACGTGTTTTAAATTGAGTTCGTCTTGTTTGAATAGCACTAGGACATTAGCATTGTCTCTAATCAATTGTTTAGGTATTTTGGAATAGGTCTGACATAGGTAAAAACAATCAATGGCCTTATGTCGACCTAAAGAAAAATATTCTCGCATTACATTTTGTTTATCGCACGACACGTCATCAAAAATAAATATCGAATTAGGTTTTGCATCCGCTGGAGTAACAATTGCATCCCATTTGTTAAACGCAAAATATCCTATTCCTTTTATTGGTTGTAATAACCTCTCTAGGTACTGATACTTTGGTTGATACAAGGATTTTGAGTAGAGATAAACGTTTTCAAAGCGTACACCATTCGGATGTTTCAAGAGACCGATGACTACATTAGTTTTACCACAATTGGATGGACCTGTAATGATACACCGTATTGTTGATGGTAATAGTAGTCCATGCTTTTGCACGTTAGTGTTGTTGCTGCAGTTGTGGTCCGTAATTGGCAACGCCAATTGTTGCTTTACCAGACGCATTCTATCCATATACTAAAACGTAATTGCAGTATGGTAAGCATTTAAGCGAGTAATTCTACACGCATGACCAGTCTCCTTTAAACCTTTCGACTGACAAGATTAATGAAATCCTATCGTGGCTACGGGTTACTCAATAGTGCTATCAATCGTTTACCGGTAGAATTACATTTACCAGGCTATCGTTTCTGTGGACCGGGTACTAAGCTTCAGAAACGCCTCGAGCGTGGTGATATAGGTCGTAATCCCTTAGACGAAGCCTGCAAACTACACGACATCGCCTACGATCTTTCTACAGACTTAACAACCCGACACCAAGCTGATCGACGTCTTGCCGAAACAGCACAAAAACGTCGTACTGCACCCGACGCTTCGTTAGGTGAAAAACTTGCTGCGTTTGCTGTTGGTTCTGCAATGAAAAAACGATAAGGTGTAAAGGAAAACGACGTGGTCAGCGTCTACGTACAGGAAGTGGTATACCATTCAAGCGTTTAATTCGCACCATTTGGGAACGCATTAAAAACGTTCGTCCGGCCGATCTTATTAAAACTGCTAAACTTGCAGTGGCACCGATTAAAGATATAACAGATGAAATTCGTGGCATCCCACGTGTAATCCCTGTACCCAAAACTGGTGGTTTCCTACCTTTGATACCTGTTTTTGCAGCCCTTTCCGCAATTGGAGCGTTGTCGGGTGGAGCAGCTGGGATTGCAAAAGCTGTCAACGATGCTAAACTTGGACAACAACAATTAGATGAAGCGAAACGACATAATATGGCACAAGAGGCAGTGACACTTGGAAAGGGCCTTTATTTGAAACCTTATCGCCGTGGACATGGACTGTACCTAAAGCCTTTTCTTACACACGGGCAAGGTTTGCGTAAACAAAGACAACGAAGAAAAAAAACTCAACGCATTCGTTAAACCTACCTATGCGAGCGTTGACCAATGTTGACTTGAACAGATACATAAAACGTTTACCAATATTCCACTTTCGTGGAATATTCATGCGCAATTCACTTCCAAACACAATTCGTTGGCGAGAATGTGGTATTCTTAATCATGATACTACACGTGGTGTGGGAACTCATTGGACCGCGTACAAAAAAGATGGTTCAAGGGCAGTCTATTATGATAGCATTGGTAATCTACGACCTCCAAGGGAACTTGTCAAATACTTAACCTCATCAGGACCATGCACTCTCTATTATAATTATGAACAATTTCAACCGCTTAACACTGTTACCTGTGGACACTTTGTATTGAAATTTTTACTGCAAAATAGTCCTCCGTTAAGTTTCTAACAACGTTATATATTATTTGATTTTAGTGTATTTTTAACTGTTTTGTATAAAAGTGTTTAATTAAAACCATATATTGCAAGTGTTTCAGGAATTTGCTTTTATTACCCCATCCCAACTACGAATACGACTAGTTGTTAGTTTATCGTCAACCACCGAACATGTACACATTTACTTTAACTGGAACTGAATCTACGCTCACCGCAATCATCAACCCACCAATTGTTCTCGATGATGACCATGAATACGTTATTGGTCTTACAAACTTTGATACATATTTTTCAATTCCCAATGTAACGGAAGCGAACAATAAATTTTACATTGATGACATCGTGCTTACTTTACCAGAAGGAACTTATGAAGCGGCAGATATTAATAAGTTCGTACGACGTAATCTGAACGATCCCCGTGAACGCACTTCATCCAAACGTTATCTTATTGATATTCGAGCCAATAATAACAGTTTACATACAGAAATCAAAGCATCAGGTATAGTGGATTTTACACAACCAAATTCACTTGCTTCGTTGCTGGGTTTTGAGAAACGTAAACTACCAGCTCTCACTACTGCTATTTCGGACCATCCGGCACAAGTCTTTCCAATCAATTCTATATGTATTGAATGTAATCTTGTGGTCGGATCGTATCGGAATAGCAAACCTGTACACATTTTGCATCAATTCTTTCCTGCAGTTGCTGCAGGGTACAAGATTATTGAAAACCCCGTGAACGTCACCTATATGCCACTTAATACACGAATCATCGATCGCATCATTGTTAAAATAGTTTATCAAAACGGTAATCTCATCACTTTTCGTCGGGAAACCATCACGATTAGACTTTATCTAAAGCGTCTTTAAACAATGGTTTTGCGCTATGAGCATAAACCACCAAAACCTATTAATAGACGCATTGTCAGCACCTTTACCATTTACAAGACACCAGTGCACCGATTAACACCGGAAAACGTTAAATTTCTGCAAACATTAGGACTCAAAGTGCTACATAGCTAAAATGGATAGTAATATTTTAAATGTTACGCAACGTGCTATGTTTGATACAACCATCGTCAATGCCGACAAACATATGCATACTCCGTACTCCAATACCACGTATGAGAAGAACGATGTTATACGGATTCCAATAGAAAACGAAGATGTCTATACACTACCATGGGACAGCGTAATTTATATTGAGGGTACAATGAATAAGTCAGATGGTGGCGTATCGCCTACAGACGATTTTGTCAACAACGGAGTTTTATTTTTATTTGATGAAATTCGTTATGAACTTGGTGGAAAGACTATTGACCGCGTTCGTAATCCAGGTATAACTACGACTATTAAAAATGTCCTATCCTACGATTATAGCGACAGTCGTCGCTTTAGAAACGCCGGTTGGTCCTCCATCGATAAGCTTGATTTCGTTGATGCTAATGGTCATTTCAACGTATGCATTCCCTTGCGCATGGTTTTAAGATTTGCGGAGGACTACCGAAAAATTCTTTTGAATATCAAACAGGAGCTTATTCTTATTAGAAGTAGTGCTGACAATGCAGCTATATCGAATTCTGATACCAAAGAGTCAATCAAAATTACTATTACACATATATCATGGCGGATTCCACATATAACCGTTGCAGATGCAGAGCGCTTAAAACTACTCAAACATATTCAACGCAATGTCACCATGGACATAAGCTTTCGCAGTTGGGAACTACACGAATATCCAGAATTACATACAACACACACGCATACGTGGGCTGTGAAGACGGCTTCTCAAGTGGAGAAACCACGTTTTGTTATTGTCTGCTTTCAAACCGATACATCGCGCAAAAAAGGGGCGCAGTCAGTTCGACCACTGTAAGTTGACCAATATGAAATTACATCTGGGTTCATCTATGTATCCTTACGATAATCTTAACATTGATTTCGATACCAATCGCTATTCTATACTATATGAGATGTATGCACAGTTTCAACAATCGTACTACGGGGGTATCAGCGAGCCGATATTAACACCCAATGAATTTCAAACGCACGCTCCACTTGTAGTCATCGATTGTTCCCATCAAAACGAAATAGTGAAAGTGGGAGCGGTTGACGTACGATTAGAATTTCAAATGAAAGAAGCGCTTAAAGCTCACACTACAGCGTACTGCCTCATTCTACACGATCGTTTGGTCCGCTACAATCCTGCAACCAATATTGTGAGTGAAGTCTAAAATTAATAGTCCATTAGTTGTCGACGTTCAAAGGTTTAAAATTGCACATAATAACTTTGTGTTTAAAGAAATGGCTGTTTTACAACTATCCCTATCGAATAGAGTTGCAATAACATATGTGCTGAAACCACCATATTCTTGGAACTGTCTATCAGCTCGCTTCAAATACTAAAAGGTATGGTTAAGCAGAAACTTTCACGGTATATCTTGGGATGATGGCAATTTACAATGAATTTCCACACCTAAATGTTATTAACCTAGAAGATTTAGAGTGTACTCCTCTACATAAATTAAAGTATTACACCAATTCACACAAGTGTTTCTAGCATACCACACGACATTCGTCATTCAATTGCGCAACCACAGATGTAATTGTACTCAAAAACTGGTTTGTACATATAACCAATTATTCATTTTTAATAAAGAATAATCTTTACATTAAGTAGTGTTTTTATTTGTATATTTTATACCTACATACATACATATTCCTTGAGACTAGTAAGATGTGTTTCAAAAAATGTCTTGAAATAAGTTTAATTGTAAAACTTACTAACGAATCTGTAAGTATCATATTGAAAAATTCCTCTTAACGGATATGTATTTTGCATTTTTTATGCAAACTTTATGTTACAATAATACAATTAAAAAATTATATTCCACTACCGAGGTATTAAATTTTAAAGTATGTTATAGTTGTGTAAACATAAAAGGCATTGGATAGGTTTTTTATCATTAAAGTAGTACATTTTTATTTAATCCCACCTGTAAAATGATTAATTTCTTAAACCTAAGTTTCATAAAATTTATTCTCCAAAGATCAACCAACTATAAACCAGAACTATTAAATTTACATAAATTTCGGTGTTATTTTAATTTAAACTATGCTCATAAAAAGTCGTTTATATATATAGCACCAACATTGTTACTACCTATGAATATCAAATCTTTAAAGGAATTTACAGTCATGATTAATTAATAAGTGGTCTTTTCATTTGTACACATTTTGTATATGTTGTTTTAGTTCCATTGACGACCTATTATTAGTAATCTGTTTATTATTTTTTGACGATATAAATTTTAAGATTGGAAGGGAAAGATAAGAAACCTTCCTCTGACATTTAAATGCACTCCGCATAGTTGTTTAAGGTAGCAAATATAAATAAGCTGTTTAATGTGTTGTAGAAGAATTTTTACCATTGTATTATCGGTATGTATAAACTTACTTACTATAGTTATTAAAATCTCCAAGATGCACTTACTTAATGTGTTTTTAACGGAAGTAGAAATTGTGAATTTTGGTAATTAACAATTATGCTAAAATGATTTGAAGTTATGCAGTTTCCATATATAATTTACATATATCGGTATGTTGTTATAAATATCACAACCTCGAGGTCATTAACTACCATGCACTTTACTAAACTATAATTAATAAAATCCCCGTACATTTAACTACGATACATTTTTCTTAATGTGGAAGTCTTATCTATATTTTATTCAAATAAGAATCTACTACCGCCACCTACAAAAAGATAGGGACAATTAAAGAATGTAAGTTTTTGTAAATAAAACATTAAAATATTGTGTTTCTTTTTAACATTATATATTTAATACAAAAATAATTTTTGAAATTCTCGGAGATTCTTCAACACGTGAATGTTTTGCTTAACCTAAAAATCTCCGAAGTATTCAATCACCTAATGCGTGCAAAGCCTCCGTTTAGAACGCCTTATGGAGTACCATTCCGCATTTGAGAATGAGTACATCCCCATCCAAATTCTTTACCACGTTTTAAATAACGACATTATTTGCATACATTTAAAGGTTATATTTTAGATCCGGGTACGAGTTTAGTGTGGTTGTATAAATTATTTTGGTGATGCAATCATGAATAAAATAACGAGTGACCTGTCTTAACATGTTTTTTACATATACACACACATATTAAATATATATTGAAATTGCTAAATGTAAGAAAGAACACCTTGATATAAGATCAAATTAATTTTTTTATTTGAGAGTCAAATAAATCGTGATGAAAGGTGGTATAATTTGCATACCAAGAAGGAAATAGTCTTAACATGTTTTTGCAAACACACCTTATGTTAATTAAATCCATTATATTAAAAGTTGAATGTCGGCATGATTTGCATATATATTACCAGAGAGCTATAATTTCAATAAAAAAACACGAGGTTATATTCGACTGCAAATTCTTGTTATTTTATCTTGGTAATGAAATCGTGAACAACATGTTTTTACAAGATTTTACATGCAGACTTTATAATTAGATCCATTATATCACATTTCGTATATTTTCTAAATGTTATTCGCTACTTCATACAAAATACAGCTTTTGAGGAAAGCTAAAAAATTCTTTACCACTTGCACGTTTTTACTTAACATAACAAAATTCTTCATATAGGTAAAATCACCACTTCGCTATGCTCTCGGCTACCTAGTTTTAGCTACTTTTCCAAGGTTGTTCTGACGTCATAGCCTTTTGTAAATAAAGAACAATGTAATACTATTCTAAAATTTTTATTCTGGCATTATACATAACAAAATTTAAAAATATTTAATGCCAAGCATGGAGCCATTTAAACTTAATTTTAATATAAATTCGATTGTTTAACATGGCTAACAACCAATGCAAGAATTAAGATATACAACAAATTTGTGTGTCAGATAACAAATCCTGGTGTTAATAAACAACTTGGAAATTATATACTAGATTTTTTACGTTGTCCAGATGCACGTTTAAGAGCAACATTTGCGTCTACTTTGACCAAAGAACACGGTATTACGCAATTGGAAGCGACAATATAAAACTGTACAATTGGAAGCTATGTCAGTGCGGAACGGGTGTATAATCCCTTAAAAGACTGTTTAACCTTATTGGAAGATAGTAAGTTATACTTCCTAAAGGCGCCAATGTACTCGGTACCGCCAAAATGTGGAGTAAGTTATCGGACAAGCTACAAAATAGCTGCTGTTTAGTGTATAATAACCTGCTACAGTACATGTATTGGGGGAACGGCAATACAAAGAAATTGACGGGCTTGCAAATTAAGTTGTCAGAAAATCCAGAGAAAAGGGAAAAATTGATAAAGTTTGTGCTTTCAGCTTTTAGTTTTAACTATTTACCTGTAAATTATTTGGAGATAGTAGAGTAGGAAGACAGCCAAGATAAAATAAAAATCTTGCACAAGTGCTACATTAAAGCAGGTAACATATTTTACACAATCTGCAACACCATATTCTACAATTCCAAAAGAAATAATCATTTCGGTATCGGGGTTGATAAGTACGCCTAACATTCGCCCAGAGGTTGTACGACAACGCGTAAATATTGGCAGTAAACTCTCTCCGTTGCGCTGTAAGAAATTTGCCCAATTATGCACGCCATACGCTGTAAGTGGAAGAAAAAGACAGCTGGAATTAGAGGAAATGCATGCAAAAAGGCGAAACTTGGACTAAATGGAAGACACTGCGACAATACGCGAACAATACAAAGATGTGTTAGACAAAGAACATCTTATTAGAGATAGAGGAAAGGATTAAAAGATTATTTTATGTGCCGATGGACTGACTTGGATACATCCGCGTTCTACAAGCTGTATGTTTTTGTGGTTAGTAAGAAAGACTCTTTTTAGAATTTTAGAATAGTATTACATTGCTCTATATTTATAAAAGGCTATGACGTCACAACGACCTTGGAGAAGTAACCGGAACTAGGTTGCCGAGAGCATAGCAAAGTGGTGATTTTACCTATATGAAAATGAAAATAAAGAACTTTTAAATTTTTTGAATAAATTTTGGTAGGAAATATTTAATAAATAAGTATATGTTAATGAAACACATATTTTCTAAATGATATTGGTGCTAAGGAAAGCTATTTTTATTAAGTTCTATAGTTTGAGAGTGACGTAAAAACCTTGATGCTACACCTTGAGTTGTAAAAGTTAATACATAAGCCTTGATATAAGATCAAATCAAATAATTTGAGAGTCAAATAAATCGTGATGAAATGTGGTATAATTTGCATATATTTTAAATTCATACGGGTATAATTAAAAGATTATATGTTAGATCCGACTGCAAGTTCAGTGTAATTGTATAAATTATTTTGAGGTGATGTAATCAAGAAGGAAATATACGGCATACCTATTTTAACAAGTTTTTGCAACACACCTTATGTTAATTAAATACATTATATTAAAAGTCGAATGTCGGCGTGATTTACATATATATTACCAGAGATTTATAATTCGAAACACGAGGTTATATTCGACTGCATGCAAATTCTTAGTATTTTATCGTGACATTGAAATCGCGAGAAGTGAATGACTTCTTTTTACAAGATTTTACTTGCAAACGTTTAAAAATTTGACCTCCATCATATAACATTTCGTATATTTTCTCAATTTTATTTGCTACTTCGTACAAAACGCAGCTTATGAGGAGAGCTAAAACACTCTTTACCACTTGCACGCGTTTGCTTAATATTAAAAAAATTCTTCACCGCGGCGTTTTAATTTTTATCAACCTACCCAGAAAAATACGAACCAACACGTAAACTCCATTTTCTACACACACGACATTTTTTTAAAATTTAATATTTAATATTTAACGTCGGGAACGCTGCTAAAAAATTTCATAAGAAAATATCTCCACCCCAGCGCACGCGCACCACCCCACGACAAAAATCTAACGACCCCGCCGAACGCACACCCCAAAGACCTAACGACCCCCCGACGCACCAAATTTACACACAAAGACAATTTTGTTCTCAAAGCGGCGTATACATATCTTGCTGCACGTTTTGTTTCCCAAAGCGGCTTAGCTGTTCATATTGTTCTCGAATCGGCGTATACATATCTTGCTGTGGATCTCTGTTGCCAAAGCGGCTTAGCCCTCCTACTGATGTGATTGAAGACATAAAGTCCTTTAATACCGAGAATCAAGTGATTACGGTATCTAGCAACTTGAATAATATCTATACAGAATTCATGTAAGCGATGGTTACAAAGTCTGAAGAGTTTCAAGAACGTGACTCAGGTTGGACTTTAAAGAATGTTCTACATCTAGAAGTCAATATAAACAAATATATTCTTTTGCGTGGCTCAACATTCATAGAATTACTAAAATGGGTGCAAAACAAAAAGGCTGTGGTAAATATTATCAACAACGATGACACCTGCTATGCGTTAGCAGTTGTTGCAGCACTGTATCCAGCAGACACTCATACAAATAGGATATCTAGCTACCCCGACTATTGTGCTGTGTTAAACTTATCCGGTGTTGAATTCCCAATGAAAATGTGTAACAAAAAAGTTTGAAGAGCTAAACGATGTGAGTATTAATGTTTTTGGAATTGAAGGAAAGTCAGTTGTTGGACCTTTATACCTTACATCGAATAAAAGAGTCATGCACATCAATCTACTTTATATACAGGAAAGAGGACGAGGTCATTTTTGTTGGATTAAGAATTTAAACAAACTCGTAGGACATCAGCTATCAAAAAGTGACTCATATAAATGGTTATGCGATGGATGTTTAATATACTTCAGTTCAGCTGAAAAACTTCGCATTTATGCAGAGCATGACTGCACACACGTGGTGACTACTATGCCTACAACATTAAATAATATTTTAGAATTTAGAAATTTGCATAAACAGTTTGGTGTACCATTTATTATTTATGCAGACTTTGAGTCTGTTTTGAAACCGATTAGTTCAACGCTTCCTAACGCCGCAACATCATTTATCTACAACATTCAACATCACAGTCCATATAGTTTTGCGTATTACATCAAGTGTTCTTACGATGATTCTTTAAGCAAATTCGAATTATACAAAGGATCTAATGCTTCAGCAGTCTTTATGAAAATGCTTAAGGAAGAGGCTCGTAGAATACGAACTATTTTAAAAACCTGTACCCCGATGACACCTCTAACACCACTCGATGAATTGTTATTTCTTGAAGCTACAGACTGCAGGATTTGTAAAAAACCTTTAGGAGATTATGAACGTGCTAGAGCCCATTGCCATCTGACAGGAAAGTTTCGTTTCGCAGCACATGTTGAATGTAATATAAAATACAAAGTACCTAATTTTATTCCTATCGTGATGCATAATCTTAGCGGGTACGATTTACATTTCTAGTAAAAGAGCTAGCATGTGATAAAGAAAATATTACGGATATTCCCAATAACAAAGAAAAATATATTTCGTCTACTAAAAATGTGCGATTATCTGACTGGGATACTGATTATGAAGAAGGCTATGAAGATGAATATAACTGTAAAGCTGATAAGTCATACATTCAATTAAAATTTATAGATTCTTTTAGTTTTATGTCCTCTTCTTTAGATAAGTTAGCTGAAAATTTGAATTCAGATCAGTTCGCAGAAGTTCGCAGATATTTTCCTGATGATAGAGAATTCGATTTAGTAACGAAAAAAGACGTATTTCCTTATAACTATTATCACAGATACTCATGTGCTTAACGAAACAACATTACCCGCAAAAAGTGCTTTTTTCAATAACTTGACATTGAGTGATATCACTTTTGCTCAATACGCCCATGCTCAGAAAGTTTGGGCAGAATTTAATATTACAACACTCGAAGAGTATAGCGATCTGTATTTAAAAACAGACGTGTTGTTGTTAGCCGACATTTTTGAAAACTTTCATGATATCTGCATTTCTACATACTATTTGGACCCTAGCCACTACATTACTGCGCCAAGTTTAAGCTGGGATGCAATGCTCAAGTACTCTGGAGTAAAACTGGAGCTGCTTACAGATATTGAGATGCATCAATTTCTCCGACGAGGTATACGTGGAGGTCTAACGCAGTGCTGTGGGCGATATTCGAGGGCTAACAACCAGTACATGGATAGCTATGATCCTTCTGCACCATCCAAATATTTAACTTACTTGGATGCGAACAATCTGTATGTTTGGGATATGATCCAACATCTGTCCATAAGCGGGTTTAACTGGTTAAACGATAATCAGGTAAGTATGCTTCAAGAGCAAATTTTAAACATTTCCACAACCTCTGATAAGTGATACATTTTAGAGGTTGACCTAGACTATCCAGAACAGTTGTACGATCAGCTTAACGATCTCCAATTTTGCCACGAGAATATAAAGTCTCCCTACTACAAATCAAAAACATTTAAGTTAATTGCAAATCTTGAAAACAAAAAAAAAATGTCATACATAATCGCAACCTACAACAGTGTTTGCGTAACAGTCTCATATTAAGTGCTGTGCATAGAGTGTTGGAGTTTGATCAGAACCTGTGGCTAAAATTGTATATTGATTTGTACACTGAACTACGTACACGTGTCAAAAACGATTTTGAAAAAAATTTTTTTAAACTAATGAACAACTCGATTTTCGGAAAAACAATGGAAATCGTGGACAAACGGGTTGACGTTAAAATTGTAAACCGATGGGTCTCTGATGGAAACAGGTTGTGTGCGAGCTCCTTAATATCTAAACCAAACTTTAATTCTCGAATGGTGTTAAGTGAAAACTTAATTGTTGTGCAAATGAATCGACTTAAGGTGCATTATGATAAACCAATATATGCCGGTTTCAGCTTCTTGGATTTATCAAAAACATTAATGTATAAATTTCATTACGAAACAATGAAACGTATATATGGCGAGAAAATTCAACTTCTCTATACCGATACAGATTCCCTTATGTATTGCATAGAAACCCTCGATTTTTACAAGGACGTGAGTGCTAATATAGAACATTTTGACACAAGTGACTACCCCCAAGACAATACGTATGGTATCCCCCTTGCGAACAAGAAACTGGTGGGTAAATTTAAGGATGAGTTTTCCGGAGAGTTGGTATTAGAATTTGTGGGGACGCGGGCAAAAAGTTATTGTATTATTAGTCAAAAAGACATTATCAAAAAAATTAAAGGGATGAGCAGAAATGTTGTTGTTAATGAAATCAGTGTAAATAATTTTAAGGATGCTGTATGTATTTCAAGTAAACCTCTTGTGCATACTATGACAACCATACGTAGCAGAAAACATGAAATCTACACCCAGCTCATACATAAAATCAGTTTGTCTGGTGATGACGATAAACGTTTTGTTATTCCCAATAGTACAAATACATATGCGTGGGGGCATAAAGCTATAGATAGGTTCTATTTTACGTAGTTTTAAGTTCTGTTCGTATAGCTGCTTTGTATATAATAGTTTGTAAGTTTGTATGTATTAGTTCTAAGTTTTTCACATATCCCAATCTTATGAATTGCATCAAAAATAAGGTGATCATGTTTAAAACCTATTTGTAAATAAATGGATACATATCTTTTTAGTTTTATTAATACATATTGGGTTTACACATGGGGTCTGTAGATTTATGTAAATATCGCCATAAGTTAGAGCATCTCCCACTCTGTAAATAAGTTCTAATCTAGTAGATATATGTAAATATCGTCATAATTAGCGGAGAGAATTTGCAGATTCGGTGGTCCTGGGGAAGGATGCCAGGGGCCCGACGGATCAGGATGCCGAGTGTACGATCCATGCCCAAGAAGCTAAAATATGTGGAGGATCTAGCACTCGGATCAGGATGTCGAGAGCACGATCCATGCCTGGAGCTAAAAATGCTTAGTTAAAGAAAACTATTGTGCAAATTTAGGATGACAATATTATTTAATACTGTTACTAGATGTGCGAATTTTCTTGCAGGTGCGGTGGTGGTTGTGGAGGTGGAGGGTCTAACACCCAGATCGGTGTGTTGAGAGCAAGATTCATGCCTGGAGCAAAAAATGTTTAGTTGAAGAAAACTATTGTGCAGATTTAAGATGACAATGTTATTTAATACTGTTACTAGATGTGCGAATATTTTGCAAGCGTTGTGGATGTGTGGAGGTGGAGGGTCTAGCTCCCAGACAGGGGTGTCGAGAACACGATCCATGCCTGGAGCTAAAAAATGCTTAGTTGAAGAAAACTATTGTGCAGATTTAAGATGACAATGTTATTTAATACTGTTACTAAATGTGCGAATATTTGCTAATATGGTGTAAGGGTTTACTGTAAGATAAAAGTAAATTAGAATTTAATTAAATTATCCATGCTTAGTTGAAGAAAGCTATTGTGCAGATTTTTGTTACCAGATGTGCGAATATTTTGCAAATTTGTGGAGGTGGAGGTGAAGATTGTGGAGGTGGAGGGTCTAGCTCCGACTTCCTCTATCTACTAACGCCACTTGCTGTGATAGACTGTTCTAGACAAAACGAAGCACTCAGATCCGGTACTGTTGATATTAGGTTGGAATTTGAAACAAATAAAAATGTTTCTGCAAATACATCTTGTTACTGTTTCATATTACATGATAGATTAGTAAAATATAATCCTCTTTCTAATGCTATACGAATGTTGTAAAGCTAGTCAGTATTTATTTGTTATTTATTTATATAATATGTAACAAATTTAGGTTCAAACAATACTTAAAAGTTAAACATTTTTATGAATTCTGTATATATATATATATATATATATATATATATATATATATATTACTCATATTTAGACCAGGGTAGAAAATTAAATAATCACATCAAATAATTTTAATCACCGTGTATAAGGAATTTTATTAGATAATACGCTTTATTAAAACCATGACGCATAAATAAATTCGGTCGTTTCATTAAAATAAGACATTTAAATCATGTACAAGACGCTTTATATCAAAAGAAACAGTATTAAAAAGCTCTGCGTGTAATTTAATTATTCCTAAGAAAGAAACAAATGGAAATTACGTGCAAAATTTATATTAATTAACTCTATTTCAAGTAACCGGTATTAAACAAAACGTACAGATAATAATTGAATATTTAATTAGGATTCACTAAAAATTAAAGGGTATTATTTTAATTGAAGTTAATTGAATCGTTAGTAACAGATAATATCTATAGAAACTTGTAAAAACCCAATAAAATACCATGTAATAAAGCTCTGAGAATTAATAGTATGTTTGAACACCTGCGTAGTTTAAAAAAGCTCATTCGGCGTAAATTTTGCAGATAATTAATGGTTCAGAGAATCTTGGAGAAATCGTCGCATAATAGTTACGAGAAATGCTAAAGGTGGGTTATTTCAAGTCCACATGGACTGAAATAATCGATAATAAAGAATATCAATTTGCACCAATACGAACAGGTTAGAAAAGGAAAGAGAAAATGCGTCAAACAAAGACACATATAGTAAAAGGCGTGATTTAAGCAACGTCACGAGGGTCACAATTGGTTGAAAATAGGATGCAAATATCAGAGGTAGAAACAACGATTTCTGTATAAAAGTCAATTAGTTATTTCCAGACATTGCGTGCCGTGTGAGAATTTCTGAGATTTTCAACTGGCGAGTACAAAATTCGTAAAAACCGACGCGCGAGCGACGGAATGGGAAACGAGAATGTGAAATTCTTTAGAATTGTCTGTTTTGAGGACAAAAGCGACGTGCCGGCTATCCGCTATATATACCGGTGGTAATATGAATTTCGCTCTCTTAAGACTTTTGACTATTCGATGCGTTAAAAGCTCTGACATCCGCGACTTGATTCAAGATGTTAAACAGTGCATTTTAGTTTGATAAAATAATTTAAAGTTTGCTCGTATATTTTGGTGATTTAAAACAGTTTGTTATTTACGTGCTAACATGAATGTACTTGAGTGCATTTAGATACAAGGTAATAAAATTTAGTATCACTGTACCAAATAGTAAAATTTACAACGACTAATGAATACACCAAAAGTAGGCAGTTTTGGCGTATATTGGTGAAAGAAGTATGAATTTCTTTACTATTTTGCGGGGGTTAATAATTAAATGGTTCATAAATGTGTCTGGATCCACAAAACAAGGGTCAGATATACACAGATGAGTTCCGGAAAAGCCCAGAAACAACTTTAAATAAATGGTGATGGAGAAAATTTGAAAAGCGTTGAGAATCAGAAGCCGTGAATATAATCCAGTTGGAATGGAGTGATTAACAAAAGGGACGATGTACATTGAAGCTACGAGTGCAGTAACCTTCAGGTAATTTATACTATTTTGTTTGAACTTTGATATTTTTGTGTGTGTTGAATAACTTTATAATTGATTTACTTTAAATGGACATTAGTGAAATTGTACTAAACATAAAATTTTAATTTTAACGTGAAATTCGCTTGTTTAAGTAGAAAGGGGTATTTAGTATTGATGTTCGGGATTATGATGAAAATTTGGGTATGTCTTTGAGCTCAATTAGACGAACCTGGTTAATTAACGTAAAGAGGTGGTAGATGCTCCCTTTATACTCAGACTCCGGTCTGCATATATTGTTATATTAATTAGTAGGCATCCAACAAGGACTTTAATTCTGGATGCACATTAAAATGATAATAAAATTAATCTTGAAATTCTTTTTAAAACTGAATTTTATGCTGAAATTTAATTTGAAATTTTAATGTATTCTGAATATTGATGTAAATAGAGTTAACGTTGATGTTTGTGGTAGGAATGTGTTGTTTTTTTTTATGAATGAGGAGGTTTATAAAATTAGGTGAGCAGCCGAGGCGAAAAGAGGATCACAGCAGTTTATGACGCCCAATCGGTGTGACTAGAATTTTTTTGTTGAAAGGACCCAGTTCCCGCATTCACAGGAGTATATCACAGCAGTTCATGGCGACCACAACGTGAGGGCTCGAGTTCCAAATAAAATTTTTGTGATTTTATTCCAGGAAACTGGCGATCTGAGAGAGAGAGTTTTTGTGTGTGTATAAATTTAGGAGTATTTTAGAGTGTGTGTGAGTGATTTGAACGTATGCAGAGAAAGGAGTGGTTAAGGAGTCAAGGAGTGGAAATTGGAAGTGACGATAGTGCATTGTGTGAGAAAATTTCGAAAATGGAAGAAGCTGGAGGCAGTAGAGATCAGTCGAGGACGGAATCAGGGGATTAAGGAAATGAGTTAATGATGAGAATGTTAGAGGAAATGCGATTAGCTAGGGAAGAATCTAATAGAGCTAGAGAAGAATCGAATAGAGCGAGGGAGGAGTCCAACCAAAAATTAGAGCAGATAAGCGGGAAAATTGAACAAAATACTAAAGAATTTACAGAATTTAAAAATAGTCTTACCGTGAAACTGGTGGAAGTAGAAAATAGGGTTGAAAAAAATGAGCGTGATATTACAGGTCTTCGACAGGAAATGGGACATTTAAGGTCCGAAGTACGCATTTTTTGTGAAGAAGAGATTAATATAAAAATGACTGAAGTGACGGACTCATGTAGAGATCAGTTAGGCAGGGTAGAACGCGAAGTTAGTAGTATCAAATATAACATGTCAAATTTAACGGAGGATGGTCCCAGATTTTATACAGGTGGCGTATCATTGGACCAACACATGAAGTTTTATGGCGATAACAGGGTAAATCCACAAATTTTTATTAATAGTGTAAGAAATCTAGTGGGAAATTTATTTGACGAACAGACTAAACTGAATACGATAAAGGCTTTATTAAAGGACAATGCGGAAGCGTGGTACATTTTAGTAGGACAGGACATAGACACCTACATGGACTTTGAGGACAGATTTTTAAAGCACTACTGGAGTGACCACAGACAAGACCAGGTACGAGACGACTTAATCACAGGGAAATTTAAGGGAGAATTTTCAGGAAGTAGGGAGCAATATGCTATACGCAAGTATAGCATAGCAAAGCAACTGAACCCACCACTGACGGACCGACAAATTATTAAATATTTATCACGACACTTCGAGGTAGACATAAGACAGCACGTAGCACTACAGAACATAGTGGACAGAGAAATGTTTCTAGAATACTTGCAGAGGTACGACGACGTAAGTAGTGGACGACCTCGGGATAAAAGGGAAAGACAGATCAACACAGTTAGGTTTGACAATAGACGGGACAACTACGCTAGACGGGGGAATAGTTACGGATACCAGCGACAGAATTGGGAACAGAGACGACCATATGTTAGGAGTAATAGTTTAGGAAGGGGACCTGCACCGAGACCGGAACCTACCAGAAGAAATAGTTCACCAGACATGAGCGGGACTGCTAATACAGGCACGGAACGAGTGGAAACGCCTAGGACATACGCTGAGGTGACGGCTAGACCAGGACCGAGTAGGGAAACAGACCTGGACAGGATTTTTAGAACGCGACAGACCACTAGATTTCAGTGTAAATGTATATGAACATCCACGTGAATTTTTCAAAATTGAGGAGGAAGTAGAGCCAGAAACTGAGGAAAAATTATGTTTGCCAATTATTAATATAGAAATTTTTGAGAATAATGTAGAAGTATTACTTGATACAGGGGCAGAGGCGAGTTTAATATCGGAGGAATTCGTCAGCAAAATTAGGGATAAGGTTTGTGATAGAATTATGCCTATAAAGCGTAGCCATTTAGTAGCTCCAAATAAAAAGAAGTTTGCTGTAGTAAATAGTGTTGTGGTGCTTAGGATAGATATAGGAGGCTTAAGCTGTGAACAGGAGTTTGTAATTGTACCTGGACTGAAGTTTCAGAGCATTTTAGGTGTTGACTGTATGATGAAGTTAGGGGTTTTGATAGATATGGAAAGGAAGGTAATAAGGATTAAGGATAGGGTAGTGCCATGGAAGGGCAGTTATGAAGTCACAGAGGATGACACGGGGTTTAGTATTAATGTAGTAAAGGTAGAGGATGATGAAGTTAAACAGATCAACACAATAAGATGTCCAGAGGATAGGATAGTAGAGGTTCAAGCTTTAGTACAAAAACATGCAGAATTAGTGGGGGTAGAAGCAAGCACAGCGTTAGGCTATGAGCACATATTGGAAGTGGATAATTCAGAACCGTTCAACGCAAAGGTTTATCCAATTCCAGCAGCATATCGGGAGCAGGTGAAGGCAGAATTAAATAAAATGTTGGAAGATGGCATAATAGAGGTATCAAACACTCATTTCATAAATCCGTTGGTGGTAGTTAAGAAAAAGGATGATAGCATTCGTTTATGTTTAGATGCACGAAAAATTAATCAACGGACCAAACCGCAATTCCATTGTCCACCATCCATGGACACACTTTTGACGAGACTAAGTGGCAAGTTTATTTTTAGTAAATTAGATTTAAGGAATTCATTCTGGCTGATTCCATTACACAAGGATTCTAGAAGGTACACAGGATTTTCCGTAGAGGGAAAAATCTATAATTTTAAGGTAGTACCGTATGGTTTGTCAACGTCAAGTGCAGCATTAATTAAGGCAATGCAAGCAATTTTAGGAGCATATGAACAATTCTGCATACACTATGTGGATGATATTTTAATTTTTAGTGAAACTGAGGAACAACATTACTCTCATTTAGAACGGATATTATTAGAGCTTAAATTAGCAGGATTGAGGCTGAATATAGAAAAATGTGAATTTTTTCAAAACCGTTAAATTTCTGGGGTATGTGGTAAACACTCAAGGTATGTGTATCGATAAAGAAAGATTGTCCGAACTTTTGACATATCCGAGACCTAATAACATTAGGAAATTAAGAGCTTTTTTGGGGGTCCTTAACTTTTATAAAAAGTTTGTACCGGGATTTGCTGAAAAAGCGAGTCCATTGTTTAAACTTCTGAAGAAGGGAGTACGATGGAGTTGGACGGAAAGTCAAGAGGCAGCATATTTAACACTGTTGGAACAATTTCACGACCAACTAATTTTGAGGCATCCCAGATTTGATGTAGGTTTCGTACTGAGGACGGATGCATCGGATAGTGCATTAGCAGCAGAGTTGTACCAAGTACAAGAGGGGGAAGAGGTGCCCATATCTTTTGTTTCACGCACACTGAAGCCGCATGAAGTAAATTACACGATTAGTGAAAAGGAGATGGCTGCAGTGGTGTTTGGTGTTACGAAGTTAAAATTTTTTTTGATAGGAAGACATTTTGTAATCGAAACGGATCATTCGGCGTTGTGTGCGTTGATGAATACAAGATTTTCTAACAATCGAGTATATCGGTGGGGGCTGTTACTACAGGAGTTTGACTTTGAGGTTAAATATATAAAGGGAGAAAACAATTTTATAGCAGACGCGTTTAGTAGAAACAGAGACATGGATAACAAAAGACCGTGTGACATCATGATTGCCATGAACAGTCTACTACAAAATGATTCAGTATATGGAGAAGAGGAGATCTTGAGGAACCAGAGGCAGAGTGAGGAGTTACAGATTATTAGAACGAAGTTAGAAAACGAACCGGGATTTAAAAACTTCCATATGATAAACGGCTTTTTGTGTAAAAAAATTCAAGAATTGGAAGTGTATGTAGTGGATAGGGTACAAGCAAAATTAATTATCAAAGATCTGCACTTAAGATATGGTCACATAGGGATCCGAAAGACATGGTTAATTTTAGGAAACGTTTTTTCAACTAAAGACTTAGGGTTAGTAAAGTCAGTCATCAACACTTGTCACTTATGTACTTTAGGAAAGTACAAAATAGTATGAGTCAAGATGTGGTACAAAGTATACACGTACAAAATCCCCTGGACTTAGTTGCTATTGACTATTTGAGTAATCTAGTCAGAAGTACAAAGGGACACAAACATGTGCTGATTGTGACTGATGTGTTTTCGAAATTTACCAAATTATATCCCACTCGGGATTGTAACACAGTCGGAACAAACAAGAAATTGGAACAATTTTGTAGGAAGTAGGAACTTTTAAACGAGTATTAGCAGACAATGCTACTTATTTTAATAATCAAAGATTTAGAGATTATTGGGAGAGGCAAAACATTAAAGTGGTGTTTTGTAGCATAAGGCATCCTCAAGCGAATCCAGCTGAGCGATATATTCAAGAGACGGTTAAGTTTTTGCGTTTAGTTTCACATAGGAATCATCGTTTATGGGAGGACAATTTGTCCAAGGTTGAATCTTTTATCAATGAAACCACAAGTACCGTGACAGAAACCAGTCCCATCATGCTGATCAAGCAACAGTATCCCGAAAGACCATGGCAAATTGTGCCTAGGGACGATGAATTTCAACAACTTTTGGTAGATGTGAGGGAGAGGTTAAGGAAGAGAGCTGAAAAATATACAAGGAAGATGAACGCAAGAATTAGAAAGAGGGTAAAATTTAAAGTGGGAGACCAGGTAGTAGTAAAAAGCTTGAGAGTAGGGAAGAGAGATAGGATGACATGTGCTAAACTACACTTGCCATATGAGGGACCTTTTGAGATAGGTGAAGTAGTAGGGGAGTGCACATATTTATTAAGGAAGTAGGTACGGGAAATGAGAGGGACGGTTTCACGTCAACCTACTATTCCTTATACCGGAGAACCAGCACCACAGGAGAAATAGGTGTATAATAGAGTAAAATTTAAATAGGATAGGGATAGAATAGGTGTAGATAGAAGAGTAGAAGTAAGTGTTTATAGAAAATAAAGCTAGGTATAGGATAAATATGGGAGATAATTAGGAATAGGTTTAGGATGAGAATAAAGAGTAAATGTAGGAAGAAAATAAGATAGGTTAAGTATAGATATTTCATATAAGATTAGTGGAGAGTTAGGAATAAAGTTAGAAATAGGATAGGTATATAGGATTAGGTAGGATGAAGTAAAGTATAGTGAAGATTAGTTAAAAGTTAGGAATAGGATAGGTATATAGGATGTATATAGGATTAGATGGATAAGTAGGATGAAGTTAGGGATAATTTCAGTTTATAGAATTAGGTGAGAGTTAGGAATAGGATAGGGATATAGGATAAGTGTAAATATTTTTTTTGGATTGGATATAAGTTAGGTAAGTTAGATAGATAAGGGTAGAGAGAGATAGGCAATTTTTTTTGTAATTTTTTTTTGTCTAAATGCTTTATATTTGCATTCAAATAAGTGGGATTATTTGTATTCAAATAGGGGGAAAATACTCATATTTAGACCAGGGTAGAAAATTAAATAATCACATCAAATAATTTTAATCACCGTGTATAAGGAATTTTATTAGATAATACGCTTTATTAAAACCATGACGCATAAATAAATTCGGTCGTTTCATTAAAATAAGAGATTTAAATCATGTACAAGACGCTTTATATCAAAAGAAACAGTATTAAAAAGCTCTGCGTGTAATTTAATTATTCCTAAGAAAAAAACAAATGAAAATTACGTGCAAAATTTATATTAATTAACTCTATTTCAAGTAACCGGTATTAAACAAAACGTACAGATAATAATTGAATATTTAATTAGGATTCACTAAAAAATTAAAGGGTATTATTTTTAATTGAAGTTAATTGAATCGTTAGTAACAGATAATATCTATAGAAACTTGTAAAAACCCAATAAAATACCATGTAATAAAGCTCTGAGAATTAATAGTATGTTTGAACACCTGCGTAGTTTAAAAAAGCTCATTCGTCGTAAATTTTGCAGATAATTAATGGTTCAGAGAATCTTGGAGAAATCGTCGCATAATAGTTACGAGAAATGCTAAAGGTGGGTTATTTCAAGTCCACATGGACTGAAATAATCGATAATAAAGAATATCAATTTGCACCAATACGAACAGGTTAGAAAAGGAAAGAGAAAATGCGTCAAACAAAGACACATATAGTAAAAGGCGTGATTTAAGCAACGTCACGAGGGTCACAATTGGTTGAAAATAGGATGCAAATATTAGAGGTAGAAACAACGATTTCTGTATAAAAGTCAATTAGTTATTTCCAGACATTGCGTGCCGTGTGAGAATTTCTGAGATTTTCAACTGGCGAGTACAAAATTCGTAAAAACCGACGCGCGAGCGACGGAATGGGAAACGAGAATGTGAAATTCTTTAGAATTGTCTGTTTTGAGGACAAAAGCGACGTGCCGGCTATCCGCTATATATACCGGTGGTAATATGAATTTTGCTCTCTTAAGACTTTTGACTATTCGATGCGTTAAAAACTCTGACATCCGCGACTTGATTCAAGATGTTAAACAGTGCATTTTAGTTTGATAGAATAATTTAAAGTTTGCTCGTATATTTTGGTGATTTAAAACAGTTTGTTATTTACGTGCTAACATGAATGTACTTGAGTGCATTTAGATACAAGGTAATAAAATTTAGTATCACTGTACCAAATAGTAAAATTTACAACGACTAATGAATACACCAAAAGTAGGCAGTTTTGGCGTATATTGGTGAAAGAAGTATGAATTTCTTTACTATTTTGCGGGGGTGAATAATTAAATGGTTCATAAATGTGTCTGGATCCACAAAACAAGGGTCAGATATACACAGATGAGTTCCGGAAAAGCCCAGAAACAACTTTAAATAAATGGTGATGGAGAAAATTTGAAAAGCGTTGAGAATCAGAAGCCGTGAATATAATCCAGTTGGAATGGAGTGATTAACAAAAGGGACGATGTACATTGAAACTACGAGTGCAGTAACCTTCAGGTAATTTATACTATTTTGTTTGTACTTTGATATTTTTGTGTGTGTTGAATAACTTTATAATTGATTTACTTTAAATGGACATTAGTGAAATTGTACTAAACATAAAATTTTAATTTTAACGTGAAATTCGCTTGTTTAAGTAGAAAGGGGTATTTAGTATTGATGTTCGGGATTATGATGAAAATTTGGGTATGTCTTTGAGCTCAATTAGACGAACCTGGTTAATTAACGTAAAGGGGTGGTAGATGCTCCCTTTATACTCAGACTCCGGTCTGCATATATTGTTATATTAATTAGTAAGCATCCAACAAGGACTTTAATTCTGGATGCACATTAAAATGATAATAAAATTAATCTTGAAATTCTTTTTAAAACTGAATTTTATGCTGAAATTTAATTTGAAATTTTAATGTATTCTGAATATTGATGTAAATAGAGTTAACGTTGATGTTTGTGGTAGGAATGTGTTGTTTTTTTTATGAATGAGGAGGTTTATAAAATTAGGTGAGCAGCCGAGGCGAAAAGAGGATCACAGCAGTTTATGACGCCCAATCGGTGTGACTAGAATTTTTTTGTTGAAAGGACCCAGTTCCCGCATTCACAGGAGTATATCACAGCAATATATATGTTGATGAATAAATTACTACTACTACTACAATTGATAATTCCACATTATATGTTTTACAATTTTATATAAATTATGTTAATTCTGTTAAATAAAACATGATAATCAGTGAAGTTTTAATTGATTACTTTCAAGTGTATTAACGGTAATGTAGTGTTTAAGAAAGCAGATATAACGAAATCAAGTTTACTATAGTGTTTTAGAAGGTCTAGATATACTAAGGTAAGATTTCAGTTGAATACGTTAGCTGTATTTAGGGACTAATTTTTTTTTAAGAAGGAATTCGTAAGCTATAGTTAATTATCTAGATTGTAAGGGACCATTTTAAAATCACGGCGAACTAAGATAATGTAATATTTAAGTAAAATTTAAACTAAAAACAGGTTTCAATAAACTAAAAAAAATTCAGCTTTAAAATAATTATTTAACCCGATTTAGTGTCATTTTAAGGGATTTTTTTCTTTTTTTAATCATACTGAATAGTAAATAAAAGTTTTTATTTATGGCTAAGAATACTCACAGAAAGAATTATTTAATCCAAAGCACATGTTTCCACGTACAAGTGAGGTTAAGATAATTTTAAACACATGAAATGTATATACTTTACTTTCATCTTAAATTAGGTTAGGTAATTATTTGAGAGAATTAAAATATAAATACACTGTTTTTATAAAAGAAAAATGCCAATTAATTAAGTTAGAAGTAACATATATAAGAGGTAAACAATCACTGTTCAAACATGGCCAACTTAATCCTTCAGATTGACATTTGAATTGCATTCAATGACGGCAACATAAGATAAAAATTGCTAAATGCAATGTTGCCAGATTGTATTTTTTCTACACAAAAGACATTAAAAATTTAAAAAAAAAAAATTATTTTTTTTATATATAAATATTTGAGTGAAAGAACTTAATTTCTACAAAGATATTCAACACTAACATCTTATAAGATAAATTAGAAATGAAGACAAATTTTCAACACACGTTTAGGCGTCACTGTTATAACCCTGTCGCCGCGTTTAGCGCCACTGCTACAGTTGGCAACACTGATACTACCCACGTTGACATAATTGCACAACAATGATATTGTGACATAATTGCGTGTCAAATTGTATCACGTACCAAATACGTTTACAATGATACAAGTTGCACCTTAAAAAGATAAAAAGTACTCACTTAAAAATGTGGAACGCTTTACGATTTTGCGTGTCATCCTTGCGCAGAGGCCATGTTAATCTCCGGGTATCTCGTTTGGGTGTGGGTTACGTCATGCCCTCGTTGAAACCAAATTTGTCGTTTTCTCTCTTCTTCGTTCGTAGGCAGGGCGAAGGAACAACCAGGTAAGGAACGATAAGGCAAGATAAGGAAAAACTTACATCCTAAAAGAGAAAAGACAAAAAAAGACACAGACAAACGTCACCGTTCGACATCTCGTTGGCTAATAATCTCCTGTTCTGTTCAAACCGCGCACTTACGCTACTCCGCGCCTGCGCATTCCTTTTGCGCAAACGCAACTGTTCGAAATGACGGAAATGAACAAGTCTACTTTAAAAATAATATCGGGAATTCACTCACAAATTTAAAAGTGTACATCTCCAAATTTGGAATGTAACAAACCAAGTGTTATTTCTTAGTAATTTTCTTTCAATTTCAAGATTTTCTAAAAAATCAAGTCTCTTAAAGTTTCTTGAGGTAATATTATGTATTAATCTTGAATGTAAATTAGGATCGAAAGTGTATTTATTGTATGATTTATGATGATCGATTGCTGATTTATCTGCTTTATTCAAATGTTCTTTTATTCTAACCCTCAAAGGTCTGCAAGTTCTACCAATATAGGTAGGTAACCTAACAATCTCCACAATTTAGTCTACATACACTGAATGGATTGGGATGATAAGGTGATATAGATATGTTAATTATAGGGAAGGACCAATTGCTTTTTGTAGCAATACCGATGGCAGTGGATCGGTTATGTAATAACTAAAAACAACTACAACAAACTACTTAAGGAAAAGTATAAATACCTTAAAGCCTGTGCCGCTGTGGGCAATAAAAGTCACACACAAAAGGGTTCGCGGACAACCAAGAACACGCACGTTGGGTGTCGGTGTCGCTTTCAAAAGCTCTCGTGCCACTGTCTTCTGCAACGGTTCGAGTACAACTGTCTTCACGCACTTTCACTGCCGGTATAAATGTTTCACTAAAACTGTAGGATACCCGCACTAATAGTATTTATTGTCACCAATACCAATAAATGTTCGATGATGACGTATCATACCGCCCACCAAATTCATAGAATTTTGAAAAGTAGGGAAGTAGGTTGGGTGAAGGAAATCACATGGGATTTGACCTTGCTAAGAAAACAGGTAACGAAAGATAGGGTGGTACACTACAGCGAGCGATATTACCAACTATGCAAAAATAAAAATATATATGTAAATAAGCAAATATTTAAAAATAATATACTACTATACATGTAAGAAATGTGTATATACATCTAAACATAAAATAAAATTAAAATACCGGTAGCGGCGCTAGTTTGACCAAAGGTCGTTTTAATGTGCCATGTGCAGTTTTGACTTCAGCGACACGTATAATACCGTCCGCACCGGGAAAAGTATTAATAATACGACCAAACTTGCATTGAAGTGGAGAAAGCTGGTCGTCCTTGATGAGGACAATAATGTCCTTTTCAACTTGTCGGACCCCTACCTTAGAGTGCCATTTAACCTTTTGATTCAGAGTATGTAAGTACTCATGGCTCCAGCGAGCCCAAAAATCTTGATGGAGTTTTTGCAGGAGTTTCCACCTGCTCTTTAATGGTAAAACGTTGGTTGAATGGTCCTCATCTGGTGGTGCAGAAAGAGGCTCCATAGTTAGGAAATGACCTGGTGTTAGGCAACGCAAGTCATTTGGATCCGAACTTGAATTTAGAACAGATTCAATTTGAGTAAGAACTGTGTAAAGTTTCTCAAAGGTAAGTTTTTGTTCGCCGATTACGCGAGCTAGGTGTGTCTTTACCGACTTAACACCGCTTTCCCACAAGCCACCGAAGTGAGGGGCGCTAGGTGGATTAAACGACCACTTTATCTTTTCTGAGGTTACTGCACTATGCAGATAACTCATAAGCTGACGATAGGCACCAACAAAATTAGTACCGCAATCACTAAATATTTGAGAACAGCGTCCTCGGCGTGCTATAAATCGTCGCAAAGCGGCAAGAAACGCGTCTGCCGACAAATCCAAAACAAGTTCAATATGTGCTGCCTTAGTGGCAAAACAAACAAAAATACAAATATAGGCCTTAAGAGTTTTAGAGCCTCGCAGGTGGTTAGCCTTTATTAACAGAGGGCCAGCAAAATCAACACCAACAATACTGAACGGTTTGATTTGGGTAATACGTGCTGCCGGTAGGTCTCCCATAGGAGGAGTTACCAGGACCGGTTTGGTACGAAAACATCTATGACATGATAATAAATAATTTCTGATTGAATTTTTAATAGAAAGGATCCAGAAATTCTGTTGGATAAGATACACTGTGGTATTAACACCGGGATGGCAATACCTTTCATGAGTTGACCGAATGATAAGTTCGGTTAATCGGTGCCGCTGAGGCAATAACGCAGGAAACTTTTCGAAATAGGAAAGCGAAGAATGTGTCAAGCCCAACTTACTCTTAAGATATCTTGTGGATCAACAAATGGAGAAAGCTTTCGCAAGCTTTTAGGTAATTTACGGTTTGCCTTGATCGAAGCTATTTCCTTTGAAAATGTAACATTTTGTACATGCCGAACGATAATCATGAGAGCATTGTGTAATTCAATGTCTGTTAAGGGACCCGTATGACGTTGAGCCATGGGTTTAGAAAATCTATAAATGTAAGCCACGATGCCTTGGATTTTATATAACGATGAAAAGCGACTTAGTAAAATGTCAATGACGTTTGGATCTGTTTGAGCGACAAATGTTAGGATCTTCTTTTCCGTAGTTACCTCAGCAATTGAGGTTGACAATGTTGGTTGAGGCGGCCACGAGTCACTAGGGTAGTGAAGCCATTCAGGCCCCGCCCACCATAGCAAACATGAAATAACCGCGCTTGGCATTAATCCCCGAGATGCAGGATCAGCCGGATTATGCAAAGATTTAATATAAAACCATCGACTAGGTGCAATGATTTCTTGAATGTGGCTAACACGGTTTGCCACAAAAGTTTTCTAACGAAAAGGTGGAGAACGTATCCAAGTGAGAGCGACCGTAGAATCACTCCACGCTGAAACGTCGGAGAGTTCAATCAAGCCTTGATAAGACCGAATGGTAAAAGAAAGTAAATCGGTTAATAAAACGGCGGGACATAATTCCAAACGTGGAATGGAAATGCGCTTAATTGGAGCTATTTTTGTTTTAGCGGTTACAAATTGTACAGTTATTTCTCCAGTAGTTTGATTTATGAACTGGAAATATATTACCGCTGCATACCCTACCTCGCTAGCATCGCAAAACCCATGCAAATGACAAGTAAAAGGATCCGAAGGGGGTAAACAACGTGATAACTTTAATGACGATAATAACGGCAATTCTTCTTGATACTGCTGCCATTGAGACGAAATGTCTGCTGGTGGGATGTCATCCCAATTTAAACCTAACATCCACAGATGCTGGATTAGGCGTTTTGCAAAAAGTGTTAGTGGGGCTAAAAACCCTAATGGATCATATATTCTGGCAACTTGCGAAAGTATGTTGCGCTTTGTACATATTGGGTTTAATGGTTTAACCCGAAATGAGAAAATATCTTCTGTAGGTGACCATTGAAGACCTAATATTTTTATTGATTCGTCAGAATCGAAATCGAGAGAAGTATATTGGCAAAAATCTGACGGAATGCCTTTCAAAATAGAAGCTGAATTAGAACTCCATTTTCGAAGTTCAAACCCAGCCGAATGTAAAAGTCGGATAAGTTGATCTTTAATTTCTCGGGCCGATTGTATAGAATCTCCACCGGCGACAAAATCGTCAATATATAGATTTGACCGTATAGCGTCAGCGGCTAACGGAAACCTTTTGCCTTCGTCAATGGCTAATTGCTGAAGAGTTTTTAATGCTAGATAAGGCGATGATTTAATACCATAGGTCACTGTATTAAGCTGATAAGTCTGAATGGGTTCTTCTGCGGAGAACCGCCACACAATTAATTGAAACCTTCGATGTTCTTCGGTAACCAAAATTTGTCGATACATTTGGCGAACATCACAAGTAAAAACGAAACGATGAGTGCGAAATTTCAGTAAGATTGACGAAATGTCGTTTTGGAGACTAGGTCCAGCCAATTGAGTGTCATTAAGTGACACGTTGTTTTTAGCCTTTGCAGAGGCGTCAAAAACCACACGAATTTTAGAAGTATGACCTTTCTCTTTAAACACAGGGTGATGGGGTAAAAAATAATTATCGTTCCCAACGGGCGGAAAATCGAGTAATGCCATATGACCCGCATCAAGATAGTCCTGCATGAAATTGTTGTATTGGGCGCGTAGCTCCGGTTGAGCATGCAATTTGCGCTCCAACGAAAATAGTCTTTTTTTAGCCATCTCAAAGGACTTATCAAAAATGGGCAAAGTATCGTTGAACGGTAACGCAACAATAAAACGACCGCTAGGGTCACGAGAAAACGTGTTTTCAAAAATCAAATCTGCGTTTTCTTCTTCTGGAGAAGTATAAGGCTTGGATGGCAACTCCTCTATCTCCCAAAATCGCCTTAGGGTCTGGTCGATAGGATCTTCTACAGAAGTAAAAAATGCTTGGACAGTATCAGACTGCAAGCTTTTTGTGGGACCAATAATAGTCCAACCAAAAATTGTATTTATGGCGGCAGGCTGAAGAAATTTGCCATGTATAACACCGCCATTGATGATGAACGGATAAACATCTGCTCCAAGGAGCATGTCAATAGTTCCTGGAGAGTTCCAGGTCGGGTCTGCAAAGTGCAGGCCGCATAAGTGTTCCCAATTATTAGGAACTTCAACGCTGGGTAATTTGCCAGATATTGACGAAAGCACAAAAGTTGTGACTTCTAGAGATTTTTCAGAGTCTAACATAGAGCGAATGGTGCAGCTGACGGCACCCCTATTGACTGCTGAAGTTGTCTGCCCAAGTCCATAAATCGGAACTTGAGAACGTATGCGTGGAAGCCAAAGTTTGCTCACGCAATCGTCTCGAATAAAGCTAGCTTGAGAGCCAGAGTCTAAAAGTACCCTGATCGGTTTGTATCTACCAGACCGGTCTTGAACTTCCACAACAGCAGTGGAGGGTAAGACAGTAACCCCAGAATTTAAATTCGTCTGTGAAGACAAAACATTTGCCGGAATAGAAGAGGCTGACTGCGTCCTATTGGCATTTTTATGCATAGGTGTAGCGGTCGATTCAGCTGAACGTCTAGAAGCAGGTTGCGCTTCAAAATGTAGCAAGGTATGATGCGGCTTGGCGCAAGTTCGACAAGAGTTATAAGATTTGCATTGCATGGACGCATGGTCTGTTCGTAAACAATTTAAACAAAGGCGTAAGCGTTTGACAATGTCGAAACGTTCCGTCGGAGTTTTCTTTAGAAACGATTGACATCTGTAAATTAAGTGATTGCCTTTGCAAGAAGGACAATGGTGCGAAAATGAAGTCTTTGAGTCATTAGAGCTAATTGGTGTGTCCAGTGAAACTACGTTAGAAGAAACTCTTGGTTTAAACTGAAACGCTGAGGATTTCTTAGGCACTGATGTGTGAGATGTATGGACAGTCGTCGAATAAGAAACAGGTGCGGTTGAAGAAAAGGTTTCCAACGCTGCACATTGTTGAGTTAAAAAATATCTCAAATTATCGAAATTGGGTATTTGCTTCGGATCCGATTGGAGTTCAAAGCGTTTTCTAGTGAATGGATCGAGTTTCTCTAAAAGAAAATCGACCAGAGTGAAGTTCCAATGTTTAGTAGGAAACTTTAAGTTAGTTAGAACAGCAAGGTTCTCTGAAAAACAATCAATAAGTGTCCTAAGTTTCTTAGGGTTTTCTGATTTTAAAGGTGGAAAGTCTTTCATAGCCTTCCAATGCAAAGTTGCTAATAAACGCGGATTGCTAAATCGCTCACGCAAGGCATTATAGGAAATAATAAAATTATCCCCCGAAATGGGTACCGATTCAATAATTTTCAAAGACTCCCCACTACAGCAATTGATAAGGTAATTTAGCTTTTCGATATTGGACAGCGACGCATTATTATAAACCAGACTGTCAAATAAATCGATAAAAGCTGAAAATTCAGTTACCTCATTATTAAAATGTGGGAGCTTTAACGGTAACAATTTTGATCCCGTGCTGCTTGGTGCATTTTCCGTAATCTTCGGTGCCCGCATTTCTTGCATCGTTTCGAGATGCAGCAGTATGCAATAATAAGCGGAATCCACTTCCTTCCGTAAAGCGTGGTAATTCAATAATTCTACCTCGTCACAGGACGCTAAGACATCAACTAAAACTTTATTAAAATTGGAGTAAAGGTCATTTACTCCCCTTGTTTGAATATGGAACAACGTTTTTAAAGTTGGATCACTTTGTATAGCATTACCAAGTTCCCACATCTCCATAATGCGTATTTTAAGTAATTCGAGCTCTGCTACATGTGTTTTCATCGGAGCCATAGTGACTGTTATTCTGAAAGATTTACACTATAAAAATGCTGTAAAACGGTAACCGCTCAGATGTGCGCTGAGAAATATTAAAATATTATGTTGTTGTTCAAGGCACGAAAAATGTAAAATAGCGTATAAACCAATAAATCACGTTTATGACTATTAGCCTGCAATGGGTCTTAAGCAACACGTAGAAAACCTAACGGTTCGTCAAATTCTTACAAAGCGTTTAGATAAAATGTGCAGTTTACAACGGGCGGCCTTACATCAAAGCTTACAGGAACATGTGGCTTAACGTATTTGCAAGAAGGGTTCAGCTTTACAACTTTATTACCCTTTGCAGATGTATTCAATAGTTTACGTTGTAAACCGACTGAAAGGTTGTATGTGATACTAAAAACGCGCAATGGCTTTTAATGCAAATTAGCAAATTTTATATTAAGGATTTGTTTGTAATTAAACGCTTGCTGGTTTAATTACGGCGAAATCGCTTATTTTAGTTTAAAGACAGTATAAATAATATTTACACATTTTAACCCGCTAAATATGGGCTTTAAGCACAAATTTAAAAGCTAAAATAATTAATTAAAAAGCTCGCTGTAATGCAAAAGTTTAGGACATGCGTATAAAACCATAGGACTAGTTAAATTCGGATCGTATTAAGGACCAATAGATGTTATGGGATGATAAGGTGATATAGATATGTTAATTATAGGGAAGGACCATTTGCTTTTTGTAGCAATACCGATGACAGTGGAGCGGTTATGTAATAACTAAAACAACTACAACAAACTACTTAAGGAAGGGTATAAATACCTTAAAGCCTGTGCCGCTGTGGGCAATAAAAATCACACACAAAAGGTTTGCGGGCAACCAAGAACACGCACGTTGGGTGATGGTGTCGCTTCCAAAAGCTCTCATACAACTCTCTTCGGTAACGGTTCGAGTACGACTGTCTTCACGCACTTCCACTGCCGGTATAAATGTTTCACTAAAACTGTAGGATACCCGCACTAATAGTATTTATTGTCACCAATACCAATAAATGTTCGATGATGACGTAACATACACCACTTTTTGATAACAGTTCCATAGGATCTTTAGAGTGAACTATATATTGTTTTAACGTGTTACATGATTTGAATGAAACTGTAATCGAGTTACTATATTGTTGTATTGCTTTTTTGATTTTAGTATTAAGGTTGGATTCTATAAAAGGAATTGAAATGAAATTTTTTTCCGGATGTATTTTCAATTTGAGTGATATATACTTGTTGAACGAGTTTTTTATTCTTTATACTATTGATCAATTTAGGAATAAGATTGGGATTATATCTATTGTTAATTGCTATTGGTTTTATTATACTTACTTCTTGATTATAGTTCGGTTTGGAAAAAGGAAAATTGATAAGTTTGTGTATGTAACAGTTGAAAGCTGTCATTTTGTGTTGCCAACAATGGTTTGAAGCTGCTGGTATAATGTGATCAGTTTGTGTAGGTTTTCTATAAATGTTATAATGTAATTGATTATTATGTTTAAAAATCGTCAGATCTAGAAAGTTAAGCTTATTTTCAGACTCTATTTCCAAAGTGAATTTAATATTAGGATGAACTTTATTAATATTATTTAAAACGTGTTGAGTAGTTTCAGCTGTACCTTTAATGAAAATCAATCAATCATCTACATAACCAAACCAGTGTATAATCTGTGAATTTCTATCAGTTAGAATAAATTTGTTTTCTAAATTCTCCATAGAAACCCTGCAAGAAATGGAGAGAGGCTACTTTGATTCAAACTGTTTATAGCATTTGTTATTGAAAACAAAAAAATTTTGTGATAAACAAAAATTCAATAAGGTCAAGGTTGTAATTACATTGTCTTCTCCAACTTTGGCAGATCGCAAAAGATCTCCAACAAGAGGTAGAGTTTCTGCTTTAGGTACAGAAGTAAAAAGATTACTTACATCAAATGACAGCATAGTGAAATCATCCTACAGTGGTATATTCTGCATTTTATGTATGAGATCCAAAGTATTACTTACCGAATGAATTGTTTTAAATTTAGTTCAATTTGTAATTAAAGCTAAAATAAATTTTGTTAATTTTGCTACTGGAGTATTTATGAAACTTACAACTGGCTTCATAGGAATTCTATTTTTGTGAATTTTAGGCAATCCGTACAACCTGGGTGTAATAAGGTTGCTAGAAATTAAAGTTTTAGGTGCCTCACGCTCTGTTAAAAAATCATGAAAGTTGTTGACAAAAAATTTTGTTTTTTGAATTAACTTGTTAATAGGGTTTCTATCTAAGAGTATGATGTAATTTTCTTCCAAAACAGTTGCAATTTTTTGGATATAATCTAATTTATTGAGAATTACTAAACAATTACCATAGTCTGCTTTGGTGAAGATGAGATTATGATCTTTGATTTTCTTCTTAATAGATTTTTATAATTTATAATTATGTAAATCATTTGTCGACAATTTATTAAGGTTATAATTCTTTGTTTTATGTAGGATACAAAGGATATCATCTTTTAAAGCAAATTTATTAAGTTTTGTAGTGATAATTCTATCGCTACGTTTATTTCGAAAGAAAACTCCTTTAAATTTTTGCGATATGATGTTATTAGTTAAAGCAAACTTAAGACCTAATCTAAGCAATTGAAGTTCCTTTTCAGTAAAGCTGACTTTGGAAAGGTTTTTTGTCCTATAATGAAATTTAAAATTATGAGATTGATTTCTAGATCTGTTAATTTGAAAATGTTTTTTCGTTATTAAGGAATTTAGTTTCTTATTTAATTTTTCAAATTTCAACCGTCTCAAATTTTCAACTTCATAATTTCTAACTAATCTATGATACACTATTTTAAGTTTACAATTAATTTGATTGAGTTTAGCAGTGTTTGCAAATTTCTTTACGCAACAACTTAAGTTCTATCTCATCTATAACATTACGATTAATGTTCTTTGAAAATTTAACTTGAGCAAAAACCGATGCAGTTTTGAATGAACCAGCTATCTATCTTAATTGTTGTACGTTTGATTGAAAGTTTTTAAGTTTGTCAGCCATTTTGACCATACTGTCATATAATATGAAAACTTCCGGGCTGTATACACGAAATTATTTCAATAAAATTTAGAAATATAAAAAATTACAACAGAGTCTTCAGTGTTAGCCATCGTTGGTAGTAGATAAGTAAGGCCGGTCTGACTTCAAAACGGTGCACGCGTATGTGTTTCAATGTAACATACGCGTGCACCGTTTTGAAGCCAGACCGGCCTTATATTACTTTCAATGTAACATACGTGTGTGACTTCAAAACACACGTATGCTACTTTGAAAAAATGTAAGTGCGTGCAGAAAAAATGTGGAGCTGTTTTGAATTTGGTTCTCTAGCGAGAAGTTATAAAGTAGGTCAGATGCAAAATATCACATCTAAGTCAATTGTATAAAGAATGCTGTATTTAATTAATGTGGATTCTGATTTATGTTTTTACTTTTGTTTAGAGGCTGCAAATACACATAGGCCGGTTTGACTTAAAAACGAGTCCAAGCGTATGCTACATTGAAAAAATGTAGGTGCACGTAAACGATATGGAGCTATTTTGAATTCTAGCGAAAAGTTATAAAGTAGGTCAAATGGGTCACTCTGCAAATACATATAGGCCAGTCTGACTTCAAAACGTGTCCACACGTATGCTATGTTGAAAAAATGTAAGTGCGTGCAGAAAAAATGTGGAGCTGTTTTGAATTCGGTTCTCTAGCGAGAAGTTATAAAGCAGGAAAGATGCAAATATTGCATCTAAGTCAATTGTATTTAATTAAAGTGAATTCTGATTTATGTTTTTTACTTTTGTTTAGAGGCTGCAAATACACATAGGCCGGTTTGACTTCAAAACTTGTCCACACGTATGCTACGTTGAAAAAATGTAGGTGCAAGCAAAAAATGTGGAGCTGTTTTGAATACGCATTAAATGTTTTCTAGCGAGAAGTTATAAAGTAGGTCATATTCAAAATATGCTAAGGCCGGTTTGAATTCAAAATGCGACCACTCCGTAAATTTACATAGGCCGGTTTCAATTCAAAACGTGTTCACTCTTGTGATAGGTGGAAAAGTAGGTTAGCAAAGTACGCAGATGGTGGTAATCTGCTATATAAGGAGATTGCTCCTAATAGTAATTTAATTAGTCGAAGTTTACTGCATATTTACATACCTACATATACAAACATGTATATAATTGATATTCAGGGATTTAAATACAAGAAAAACGAGTTTGTGTGCAAAGAAATTGCGGTTTTGGACTTGTTGGAAGGTGTTGTTTGGCATCAAATTTCTAAACTGCCAATGTCTAGTTGTTTGAGCCAAGATTATATAAAACATAACGACTGGGTGACAAGAAATGTCCATGGTCTTGCTTGGGATGAATCTTCAACGGCTAGAATGGCGTCATCATATATAGCGCTTTATTTGAAGCAAATTATCAGACCCGGTGAAGAAGTATGCGTGAAGGGTCTAGAGAAGAAAAAATTGTTGGAAACCTACCTAATGAAAAACGTTGTAACTGATATGCTTGCACAAGGTTGTCCTAAGCTATCGGAGTTAAAAATCAACAATCGTTTGCTATGTAACATCCATTGTTATAGACACAGCAATAATAGTCTGCAATGTGCAAAACAAAATACCTTGTTGTTAAAAGAATGGTTTAATAATAATAAAAAACAATAGAAAGATTGTGTCTGTATTATTTATTTTAATTTAATTTTACAATGTTAGCTTTATTAACTATTATTATTATAACAACTTCTAGCAAACATTATTTTTATCGATCCAGCTATTGTGTACGTTAGAGAATCCTAACCATTTTACAAAGACTTTATTTCCACTCTTTCTTAGGACTTTTTCTGCCAGGTAAATTCCTGGATGTTTAACCTTTTGCAACTCCGTTTCATAAAATGCACCTTTGATTTCTTTCTCGTCTTGATCTTCTAATATATATGTTGTCGGATTGGTTACGTTTACCTTTTTAATCTTAAAAATTTTATTTGACCGGTTTGGTGTGTAACTTTTCATAAATGCTTCCCTGTGTTTATTAATCCTCACACTGTCTTTAATTGAATATTTTGGTATTCTGGTTGCAAGTTTGATGCGGGTAAATGATGATTTAAGAATAGTTTTTCATTGGATTTATCAACTTTTACAGGTTTCACTCCGATATTACTGTAAACTGTATTGTTGTATTGTTTCACAATATCGGTTAAATTTTTTATCCAGTTGTAAGAACCGTTCAGGGTAAACAAGCGCCACATTTTTCCCTTTAAAGTTCTAATTACACGTTCCACAATGCATGCTTTCTTTGGAGAAAAAACGCTATAATGGTTTATGCACTGTGCTTAAACATGATGATTATTATAAGTAACTACAAGAAGTGGTTGGGCAATATTTTCGAATAATGTTAAGTGTGTGAAAGGATTTACTGAAAAATCATTATTTCGGCAAATGTCTAAGTGTTGGGGGATCTTGGTAGCCATAGGTTGCTTAACCCCCCCTCACTGAATCTCGCGGAAATAGGGCATACAATTAGAAAACAATAGAAGGGGAACGAGCTGTATACACATGCTGTGTGAGAATTTCAGGGAACTATGTAGGCTAGCTCAAAATATAAATAAGAGCAAGTATGTGTCCAACCAGTTTTGAGACGGAAAACCTAATGACGAAAAAATAAGCGCAGATAAATCTGATGATTAGTATAAACTAGTTGTTGGTTGCGAAATATCTGCAACTAATGTTGACAGTGCAAAAAGATATATTGCAAAATATATTAAATCGGTAAATGTTTAAGTGTTGGAGGAACTTGGCAGCCACAGGCTGCTTACCTCCCTTCACAACCACTGAAGGTCGGAGAAATAGGGTATATAACTGTAAAACAATAGAAGGTGACCGAACTGCATCTAACAAGAAAGAACAGCGCCTATAAAAAAAGACAACAAACATAGAACAAGAAGAAGATTGCTGAAAGCATATGTGTGGAGCACAGCACAGTATGTCTATGAAATACAGGCAGTCTGAAACGCAGACAGAGATACGGTAGCAGCCTTTTGAAATGCCGTGCTTCAGAGGTATGAAGACGATAGCATGGACAGACAAAGAAAATAACAAATAGGTTATAGAAATAGTAGGGGAACAAGGATATCTGGGGAAAAAGAGAAATAGAAGGGCGAAATATGTTCTAAGGCATTTTTGGGAATAGTATGGAATATATTACAAGCAGAGATAGGAAAAAAGAGATAGATGTAGATCTAGATCAGATAGTGATAGATGCAGACTGTGCAAATTTCAGGGAAACCTGTAGGTTAGTTCAGAATATGAAACAATGTTGGTACGCGTCTAACCAGTCCCAGGCCTGAAGACCTAATGATGGTAATGGTTTATGCCGTATGTCTGCATTAAGGATTGAAAGTGTTTGTTATAATATGCTTTACCAAAATCAGATTGGAAATTTTTTGGCGGATTTTTAAATTTATTTAAAATTGTTTCATTGCAGCAGTAACATCAATACCCGTTTTATTTTTAAGTGGTACAGCCCATACGTATTTAGAGAAACAATCAATAACTACTAAAATGTATTTAAATTCTTTGTTTGCAAATATGGTAACATTTCAATCAAATCGGTCTGAAGACGGTCATTTAAATCTTTTACTATCACTTTGTGTCTCTCGTAATTTATTCCTGCTGGTTTATGAATTTTGTTTAGTATATCCTTTTTCATTTTTGATCGAGCAACTATTATAATACTTTTTTCTAATCAGGATTTATTAAATACAATTAATAAATACTTCTACGTTTGAATGCCGAGGGCTCCACTTGCTTTGAAAGAAACTTTTAATATAAAATCATGAAACAGTGTGGTATTGTTAATGCTAGCACCGCTGTCACAAAAGCTGATTACATCCATACGTTTAAGCAAAAATTCTTGTAACTGTGCAATTACATAACTTTTATCGTTTATAAGAATTTCAATGTCTTGCGGGTATCCTTTAATATTCCCAATGACTGCTTCCTCATAAGGAAATTCATAATTATGCTTAATGTTGAAAATAAGGAAGGCTTGCAGCCATCGAGAAATGTACTAGAGTAAAACGTTGCCACTACCGTGTAATGTAGCATATGTAACTTGTACTCAATCAGGGTTTCAAAACCTTCGTTTTTTTCATATTCCTGTTTACTTATATCTATTTAAGTATTTTCCAAATTTGTCAATTGTCATATTATCTAATCATTTTGTGCCTCTCGCAATTCTTCAATGATCGAATTTATTTCGTTGCCGTGACCTGTGTGTCCAGCAGTCTGAGATGAAACTAAAAGTCGTAATCTATCAACAAGTTTATTGGGATCATTCCAATATAAATAATCTATAGCGTTATTTGATACTTCCATTGTCATACCGTCTCCAAGACGCTTTCTATAGGTTAATGTTCTAGGTCTACGGGGTGTTTGGGGAAGTATGTTTAATGTAGATATTATATTTTTGTATTTATATGAATTATTACCCTGAATTTGTTCTGTTTCAGAATAATATCTTTTATTAGCATTTGTTCTTTTCACGATATCAAGGTATGGCTTCAAATCTTGCGGTCTGTACCCGACAGGATATTTTTTAAACAGCAGTTTACATAATCCAGGAGTACCTTTATATTTCAAATCATTTATTAGTACATTTTCATCATCCAACGCTAAATTAGAATTGCCTATCATAAGACCATTTGAATCAGGGTTATACTTAACATCATATTTATAATCAAATTCGTTCTTAACATCTTTAAACATATTGTAAATATATTCTCGAGGTAGCGGATGTAACTGTTCGAGATAATGTGTCATACCAGGTGAATCGACAAAGCTTTGTATATATTCCTGGGCTTCTTGAGCATTTCGATTAACTTCTGTTTCGTATTCATTATCATCATCATCTTTATCTATGGCACCATTTATATTCGGTATATGCTGAGCAATAACCGGCGAATCAATATAGTCAACGTTTCTTTCTAGCAATTTAGGTTTAATTTTTTTACACTGCTATGAGGTAGTTCTTTAAATTTTTCTTTCTTTACCACACTTTCCGCTTCCAGTTTATTAGCAATAGTTTCTAATCGCGATGTTATGGGTAAGATTGATTCCGCTTGGACAACTTCGCTATCTTCTAACTGGCGTAGTTTGTTTTTTACAATGTTTCTTTTCATAAATAAAATTCTTTTAAGTTTTACCGCTTCCTTGTTCATTGCGTAAAAGGTTTATTGTAATAAAAAAATTCTTGGATAATAACGATACTTGCGTCTCTCAAGGTTTAAATATGTATGAAGTGATCAAAACCTATTCGGTACCTTCCTTGACCTGGACCACTATCCTTGCCTACAACTAAGAAACCGTATTTGTCTTTCCAACAAGCACCACATATTTCACGTAATTTATCATACTTTATGTCAGTATTGATGTGATCGTCATATATATGTTTTAAGTTTAAATCATCTTGTTTAAATAAAACTAAAATATTAGCATTATCACGTAGTAAGAGCTTAGGTATACGAGTATAACTTTGACAAAGGTAAAAACTGCCCATGTAACACAAGTACATACTATGTACGTACGGTGTACGAAATTTTCTGGACATTAGTATGTTCCATGTACATACAATTATGTACAATGTATGTACAGTGGACATACATAGTACGTTACTTTGGCACTGCTTTGCATATAAAAATTATGTACAACATTGTACATAGTATGTATGTACACCATTGTACATACTCTGTATGTACAATGCCGTATGTACATATTACATACATTAGTGTATGTACATATTACATACATTGGTGTACATACATATTACATACGCTGCTGTATGTACATACTACATACGTTGCTGTATGTACATAGTACGTTACTTTGACACTATATTTGTACATGAAAAGTATGTACAACATTGTACGTACTATGTACATTAAACAATGTACGTACATTGGCGTATGTACATAGTACATTATTTTGTATGTAAAAAGTTCATTCATCAGTGTACATACTATATACGTACACCAATGTGTGTACATATTATGTACATTGGTGTAGGTATATAGTATGCTAGTTTAGTACTTCTCTGAACGTAAAAAGTACATAGAACAAAAATATATCACTGTTACCACAAATTTCTGCAATACCCTGTGTGACTTCTGTATGGAATTCTAAACGCTAGAGTTCACACTTTTGTTTAACACATTTTTTTGTATCTAGAATAAAAACAACTTAGATAAAGGGGGTCCATTACTAACAACCCCTGTACATACTAGGTACATTTGTGTCTTATATACACATTCAATAAATAGTACACCATTAACACTGTTAATGAAGTACATAAGCGGAAATTATTTGAAGATATGTTTTATTACAGCTCGACAACACGATAATACATTCAGTTCAAAAAGTGATCTATATTATTAAAATTAATTTGAATTCCTTAATTTTGCCTTTGCTCTCTCAGTACATCTGCGTATCTACTTTTGAATGTTCAGCTCTACTTCCTTCTTTGTGGAATTTTTAAATATTTGAAACGAAGCTTCTACATAGAACGTTAGTTTATTTTCATACTTTAATCATTAATAATAGATACTTACGCATGAGTAGTTCATGCAGTTTTAAACTACAAAAGGATTTCTTTTTACGCCTGCCTTCATAACTATATTCTTTGCCACATAAATTATTTGTTATTAGTTTCTGCGTTGACCTAACAATAAATTCATATATAGTGCTACCTCCCAAATGCGACATTTCTTTAACCTACAACAGAAGTATATCTTGTATAGAAATGCCCAATATAATAGTTCAAGTAATAACTCAAATATTAAAAACCTACTGCAAGGTTCATTTGATTTTCTAAATAGTTTTCTAACAATTCTAAATCCTCTAGTGTATCAGCGGGTAAATTTTGAATTTCAGCAAATAAAGAATGAGTAGTAGCATATTCAGGTGCATTTACTGGAGCTAGACCTTTTTCTAAATCGGAGATACGATCACTTATATGATTTATTGCTACATGTAAGATATTTTGCTTACGAATTATAGTTTCAAGATATTCTAAAAAATGTTAAAACATTAATAGTGAAAGTATAAAAATAAGTAACTTACTCATAATTTTTACGGACTGGTTATCCACTTCACTTGCTGTATTACTGTTATCAACAGTTTTAATTGATAGATTTTCTTGAATCATAAGGTTTTCAGAAGATAACGACACTTGATTTAATACACTTCGACGGTGAAGCAATGATTTATGCTTAAGTAGATTATCATTTATGCCAGTTACAGTTGCGACTGACACATTTGTCCCATTTGATTCTATAACAGACACAATGACAAAAGGGCATCTCAAAAGCATCCACTTACCTTTAGGTTTAAGTCTGTATTGAGGTGGTTGAGGTAAGCTACTATCCTCCTCTTCCTCAATTGATGAAAAACTGTATGTTTTCTTGAATATCTTCCTTTTTTTTGATGACATTGTATATTTTAGATCATGTTTTCCATCAGAATCCAAGTCTGATGTAATTGTGGCTAAATTGGATTTTTTAGTAGCTTCTTTAAAAGTTTCTAGAATTTATAACAATGAAGCAACTGTTATTACCTAACCTAAGCATACCAAAGACATTATTTCGGAATCCAATACATGGAAAAAGTTGCCAACTTTCAGTATTAGGTGATTCGTGTTTTTCTATAGCAGCATGAATTTGTTGTTTATTGTTATAAGGAGGCCAGTAGCATTGGTTCCCATTTAGCATCCATGATGTTGGTACTGCGGACACAGAATCTTCTTCTGGAAACTTAACAACAGACCAAGTAGCTTCTGATACTTCATCCATAATTGAGTTCTCTTTTGATGCGAATTATAATTAACAATTGGAATACAATCTAGTTCTTTAAAGTTCATTGTAAGACAGTTTAAATATGCATACAGAATTTTTAATGACACTATAGGCGAGGCTAGTTTTACACTTATACGATAACAATTCTAATAACAGCTAATAACATTTGTTAATACTATTAAACGATATGAGATTTACTTTAAAACATTACAAAAACAGCTATTTCCGAGTTTGTATTGAACTTTTGACTACTCGCACATTACTAAAGGAACTTCAAGAATATTCGCAATGTCTTAAAGGCATAACAACAAATTTGTCACCATACACCATTTTAAAAAATTTAAATTTAATTTCATCCACATTCCAGATTTGTAAATCGAGCATTAAATCATTGACAATATAAATATTCAATGCAGATGAAGGACATGGTTGTAAATATAGGTCTTCTTTAAAATTGAACTTCCTACCAATTATATACAACTCACAGCATCCACTATCGCTTTTTGTAACAACATTTTCAATGCATACAATACTGTTGTCCTTTAATCCACAACAGTTATTTCCTTCATTTATCTTCAAAACAAAATTTTGAAAACAAACTTCTTGATATTGATCGATAAGGTTATGAAGTTGTAACAATGGGCCATTATTATGCTTCTTAAAAGATTGTGGGCAGATTCCTATGTTGCTTTTATTGTTTGATTTAATGTTATAGCTATCCTTTTCTAAAATACGCTTAATAATCTGTTGCAAAGGATAACTGCCAGTGCGAATTAGTGATTTTAAAAATTGTAAATAATTCTCAAACGGAAACCCAGAAAACTTCTGTAAAACACCAAAATTATGGTAGTCCTTATACAAATGCAAAAAGTTGTGAACGTTATGTGATACTTGGTCTTTACCATACAAAATAATAAATGTATCTACAAAATACATCAACAAATCATTAGCATAGCTTCCTTGAGAAACCAAATAATCCCCCGCTACTAAAATAGTTATAGCAATATGCAAACTTAAAAAGTTCGCATAGCGATCTCTTGATAAAATAGATTTTAATACTGTATATTTCTTGATGAAACTTATTTTGTTGTGTTATGTAATGCCTTAATAAACGCTGGTTCACAATTTAATTATCCTTTTTATTATATAAACATAAACAGTGACAGGAATGTTCTTATTCTAGTTTTTTAATTTGACATTATATTATTTTAGCAACCATCAAAAAGTCACTACCTACTATATAATTAAGTGGACTGTAGTTTCCCTCATTAAACATTATTAAACATTAAATACTAACAAGAACGCTAGTAGCTTGGCGTAGTCAGGCACACAAGTTAATAAGAACTTAAAATTAAAATGAAAATAAGCCAATGACAGTCAAACATGCTGTCCAAACAAATTATTCCTCAACATTCCCCCCCCCTTGAGGCTTCGTCCTCAACAGTGGAAGTTTTATTTTGAACAGGCAATGGGGAAAGTTTTGTAATGGGTCGGATAAACTCTCCCTAATTTGTTTTTATTGTAACTACCCGTACCTTATTGTCTCGTCCAGATTTAACATTTGTTACTCTGACAAGGCACCATTCTAAAGGAGGCAGATTGTCCTCTTTCACTAATACTAAGTCGCCAACCTTTAGATTGGGTTCCATTAACCTCCATTTTGGACGGTGTTGCAATTGATTTAAGTATTCTGTAGACCATTTTTTCCAAAATATCTGCCTTAATTTTGAACAATGTTGCCACATATTTATTCTGTTGTCCGGAATAGAAGAAACGTCCCTTTCAGGAAATGCAGTCAACGCTTGACCTACTAGAAAATGTCCCGGTGTTAGGCATTCAAAATCCGATACTGATTCAGAAATGTCTTGTAGGGGCCTGGAATTTAGAATAGCCTCAATTTGGGCTAGAACTGTAGTTAGAAATTCAAAGGTTAAAGTTGACCGACCTACTATTCGTCTTAAATGGTATTTGGTGCTTTTAATACCCGCTTCCCATAGACCTCCCCAATGTGGGCTACTTGGAGGGATGAACTTCCAACAAATGCTTTGTGTAGACAGAAACTCTTGTATGTCAGTTCCGTGAGAATTAAAGAACTGATAAACTTCATGCAGAGCATTATTTGCTCCCTTAAAATTTGTCGCATTATCGCTGCTGATCGAGATCGGATTGCCTCGACGAGCCACGAACCTTTTTAGTGTAAGTATGAACGTCTCCGTTGCGAGACTTGACATTAACTCAATGTGTATGGCCTTTGTTGCCATGCACACAAATAATGCAACATATGCCTTAGAAATAATTGACTTGCGCAATCTTGTTTCCCTGACCATAATCGGCCCACCAAAATCTACTCCAACATGTAGAAAAGGACGAATCAATTGGGTTCGTTCTAAGGGTAAGTTTCCCATAAGCTGTTTGGCAACCACTGCCTTAAACTTGTGACATTTTACGCACCTTAGTACAATTGCCTTAATGCGTCTCAAAGCACGAATAGGCCACACTCGCTGGCGTAAACTGTATAGCACTGCACGAAGACCTGCATGGCCTAAGTATTTATGTTCATGTTCAATTAACAAATCAGTAACATGATTAGCTGCTGGAAGAATGATTGGATGTTGTGCATTAAAAGGTAACATTGCATTTCCCAATCGCCCGCCAACCCTTAGTAAACCTTTGGAATCTAAAAACGGATTTAATGTTAGAATTGAACTCCTTTTAGATAATTTCTTATTTTCCTTTAAATAAAATATTTCCTTTGAAAAATGCTCCTTCTGAACTAATAAAAATATGTGTGTTGCAGCTCGATCTAGTTCGTCCACTCTCAAGGAACCAGCAACCTTTGTGGTATTGTGTTGTGAGTTGTTAATGAATGGAAATATAAAAGCAAAGGTTCTTTGCATTCGAACAAATGATGAAAATCTGAGAAATATTGAACAAATGTTTTCAATATTTGTCTGAATATAAGCTACCCGCCGTTCCTCGGGTAGAGAAACTATTTCCTTATTTACAGTATCCTTCTGAGGATTCCAATTAAAATCAAGCAGAAAGTCTGGACCTTCCCACCAAGACCTTTTATGTATTAACTTTGTTGAGTCAAGACCGCGCGAAATACAGTCTGCGAGATTTAAACCTGAAGGAATATGTAACCATATTGCATGAAGAGCAATTTCACAAATTTCTGACACTCTATTAGCCACAAACGTTGTCCAACTTGATGGTGATGACTGCAGCCATGCCAAAACGATTTATGAGTCTGTGAACATGACAATCTTGTCAAAATTATACTCTATACATGATGTAAACTTGTCGCATAAACGAGCTAACAATAAAAAACCACACAACTCTAGACGTGGCAACGAAATTGTCCTTAGTGGAGCCACTCTAGATTTTGCACCAACAAGACGACAAGAAACCATATTGTTTTCATAAATGGCCCTCATGTATATGCAAGCTCCGTATGCATAAAAAGACGCATCTGAAAAACCTATTAATTGCATTGCAACTATATTACCTGGAATAAAAATCCAACGAGGGATGCTGACCTTTCTTAAATTAGGTAATACTTTGTAAAATTTTAGCCAGTCATCTAGTACTCCTGGGGGCACAATTTCGTCCCATTCCACCTTTATCGACCACAATTTTTGCATAATCATTTTTGCAATAATTATCACAAGAGCAACAAGTCCCATGGGATCAAAGATTTGTGCAATCAATCCCAGAATTTCTCGTTTTGTGAAAGATTCCTTCTCCGTTAACTCGGGAATTGACATTTGAAACATGTCAGAGATAGGATTCCACTCAATTCCTAAAATCTTTGAAATTCTTTCTGATAGTACAAATGGAAAAAACGATTGAGTATTAGAGTTCCATTTGTGTAGCATAAACCCGGCGGATTCTAATAATTCCTTTAATTCAAGCTGAAGCTGTAAAAGATCTTCAGCAGTGTTTGCACCGCTCAATATGTCATCAACATAGGTTTGCTTAAGCAACGTTTCTGCAGCCAACGGAAACCTTGTTTTATTTTGATTGGCTAGTTCTACCAACGTTCGAGTGGCTAGAAACGGAGCACAATTAGTTCCATACGTTACAGTTTGGAGCTCAATATGTTTCAATGGACAAGAAGGATCATCTCGCCAAACAATATTTTGCAGAATGGTATCTTGACGATTAATTCTAATACACCTGTACATTTTTTGTATGTCACTTGTAAGAATATACCTAAATGTTCTACACCTACACACTATGTCAAATAGCTCTGGTTGCACAGGAGTGCCCTTAAGCATGATGTCGTTTAGACTTAAACCTGATGTAGTCTTCATTGACCCATCAAAGGCGACTCTGTATTTAGTCGTGAGTTTATCTTCACGTACTACGCAATGGTGCGGAAAATAGTACCTGTTTATAGTTGTGGAGTTAATCTCCTGAGTGATATCCTTAGCATGACCAAGTTTTAGGTATTCATCGATAAATGCCTTGTATTCGCTATGTAACTTGGGATCCTTACTAAACCTTTTCTCCAACGAATGAAACCTTTGAGTAGCCCTTGTCAACGAGTTTCCTAAGAATGATACATCATAACCAGGTTTGAGAGACAATCTAACTTCAAAAGCACTAGATTCTAATCTCTTAGTTGTAGCTAAATAAATTTCTTCACAAACCTTGTTTTCATGAGACACGTGCCTTTTCTGATACACTTCTTCCATCATCCAAAACTGTGGGATTAACTCATCTAAATTAATACCCTGTGAAAACAATACTACACTTAAATTGGAGCAGTTGGTATTAGATACCGGAATGTTTCCACCTACAATCCAACCAAACGCACTATTTTGCAAAATAGGAAGATTTTCTCCTAGCCTTATAAGTCCGCATCGAATTATGTCAAAATACACCTCTGCTCCTAGCAATAAATCTATTTCCCAAGGAATAAAAAAACCCTTGTCCTCCAAACGTAAATCGTCTGGAATTTTTAAATTGTTAATATTTATATGCATGTGTGGCAATGGACAAGTTATCCGTTTGAGCACGCCACATTTTGTAGATATTCTTGTTTTTGTGTTGTGCTGAGACTCAATTGTAACTGTAATAACTTTCGTTATACGAACATCGCTGTGTGCTATCCCTGACACTTGAATGTTACTAGAAGTTCTCATGAGATTTAATTTATTTGCCATCCTTGTTGTCATAAATGAGCCTTGAGACCCTGAGTCCAGTAGTACCCTCGCCTCTATTGTAGAACCGTTATTAGCAACTAAATTCACCAAGGCGGTAGCTAAAAGTACCTGGTTTCCTGTATTGGCCATTGAACAAGGGGCATGGAGAACCATATTTTCTCCTGATGGGGTGATTGCTAATGACGTTGCCTTTACCATTGATAAATTGTTAGTTTTATTAATAGTGCCTTCATTGTTTTCTTGCTCGGATAAAGATGGACCTTCAACATTTTCAATTTTACGACCCTTATCATGCAACAACGTATGGTGTCTTCCCTTACAAACTCTACACCCTTCTGATTTACAATAATTTACACCGTGCTTTAAACCCAAGCAATTATAACAAAGGAGATTTTTAGCAACAAATTCCCTTTTTTGTAATAAATCATATTTCAAAAATTTGGTGCACCTGTAAATGGGATGATAACTTGAGTCACAACATATGCATTTCCCCTTTAAACCTGTTTGTACAGCATTTACCGAATGATAACTACCTTTAATAACCTTTGATTTGACTTCTGAGTTTACTAAAGCTTCGAGAGCTAAACATCGCGTTTCTAGAAATTCTAGAAACTCCTTAAAAGTTGGCAGATCATATGGATTCCTCTCCAATCCATATGCCTTATGTGTATTGAAATCTAATTTTGAAGCCAGAATGTAAATCAAAATTAGATCCCACTCCTTTACTGGAACTTCTAACGCTTGTAGTGCATTGTAATTTTGTTTGATTGATACAACAAAGTCCCTTAATGCAGCCGCGCTACTCTTGGTGACTTGAGTGTCCATTAAAACGCGTATATGGCAGTTTATGGTTACCAATTTATTGTCGTAACGTTTTTTCAATAAGTCTAGCGCTATGTCATAATTCCCGTCAGTAATTTGTAGATCTTTTACTATTAGCAATGGTTCTTTTTGCAAAACTGACTTTAAATATAAGAATTTTTGAACCTTATTTAAACGCGAATCCGAATGTATCAATGAATTAAAAAGCTCTATGAAAAACCTGTAATCCTCGTATTTCCCAGAAAATGTAGGAATATTGAAACTTGGTAACCTTACCTGAAGGGAGGGAGTTGCTGAGGGTGCAACCGCGCCTGTTAATACCGTACCTGAGTGCTCCAATGCCACGCTACCGTTGTTTGTATTAACAAGATTTCTTTTTTGAATAACTGACTTAAGTTTACTATGCAGCGAAGTGTATTGCAATTCTACCATTACCCGGTCCTCCTCTTCAGAAGGTTCTTGCTCCTCTAGTTAATCTTGAATAAATTCATACTCTTCATACGACTTCACTAACATGGATTCCCTGATTATAAATTCGTTGATGTCAATACCATCGTTGTTCTCATTAGCCCTTACATAAGTTTCTATTCTTGTAATTTTTGATTTAATTCTACCTCGTTTTTGTATTATAGTATCGTTGTTAACCATAGTCCCAGAAGTTTTTTATTTTATTTATGACAAATTCCTCCTGACCCAGAAAATTTCCTTATGGAAACGATAATCACACTTCTAATGTAATTAATGTTCTTGTTGATTCACTATCTCAATCTCCTTGCATGTAATAGCTTCTGTCCCTTTAAATTGCAGTGCTGTAGGTTAAAATAATGAATGTTCCGTTGTCCTTTGACAATCTTTCCTTTGTTGAATAATTGTACCTTTTAGTTAGCTAAGAACTTGTAGAAACGACCTTTAATTATGTGTCCTTTAAAGCCTTTTGAAATCTTTGAATAACTCCTGTTAAGTACCTTTCCTTTGTAAAACAGCCTTTGATAATGTTTACCGTAAGAGTTCCTTAAACCTTTGTATCCAGGTTGATTCCAACTGTAACTTGGTACAATTCCTGTCAACTGCCTTTCTATTGTAAAGATCCTTTATAATTAAATTGTAATAGAGATCCGGTTCGAAGTCGACCATGTATATTTTTTGATGAAACTTATTTTGTTGTGTTATATAATGCCTTAATAAACGCTGGTTCACAATTTAATTATCCTTTTTATTATATAAACATAAACAGTGACAGGAATGTTCTTATTCTAGTTTTTTAATTTGACATTATATTATTTTAGCAACCATCAAAAAGTCACTACCTACTATATAATTAAGTGGACTGTAGTTTCCCTCATTAAACATTATTAAACATTAAATACTAACAAGAACGCTAGTAGCTTGGCTTGGCGTAGTCAGGCACACAAGTTAATAAGAACTTAAAATTAAAATGAAAATAAGCCAATGACAGTCAAACATGCTGTCCAAACAAATTATTCCTCAACAAATACAATTGGACCTGTGTAAAGTAGGAACTGGCGAAACTCTGTAGCTTTGAAACGTCTTAGATCATTTAATGATCTTGGTTTTCGAACAAACTCACAAGGTGTACTAACTCGCAACGATTCTAAATTTTTTGATATTCTTAATATTTCATTACATGACAATTTTGAATTAGGTTTACCATATGCCCAAAAAAATAACATTTTTCGCATAACGCCTAAGCATACCAAATGCATGTAGTCCAATGGAATATCCTGTATCATGTCAAAATTTGGTATATTTTCTAGAATCGAAGTACCTGTATGATGGTCCTTATCTTTTTTTGTTCAAAACCCTATATTATTTCGACGTAACACAGTGTCAGAAGAATAGAAACACATGCGGTTATTAATAAATTCTCCTTCGATTCGGCACTTTGAACAAGAATTGTATCCATTATGTCCTTTAGTAAAAGTCACAAATGATTTGGCTGGCACATCACAAATAAGAGCTTTAAGTTGAAATGGTATCCTACGATTATCGTGTTCAAAACCTTCGTTTGTGTAACAGATACAATCATTCACAAAGTCTTGAAGTAAAGCATTCGCATCTGAGAGTTTTTCATAACCATGATGTAATCCAATTATTTCCACAACAGATGGATTATCTAATAAATTACATGTAATGCTGTAAAATTGACTGCCGGAACTTTTACTTAAAGGAAGACCATCTATGTTGAGACCAATTTTAATGCAGTCAAGTTCATTAAATTCAAATTTGTCCAGCAATTTATTAACAGCTACATTTAAACCAAAATAGTAATACTTTCCAGGGGTCATGTCTTTTATAGTAATGGTTCTAGGGGTATTGAAACGTTTTTCCTAACTGGCTCAGCTAACGTATTTTTTTTTTAAAGTGCCTAGACGTTGCCGGCACCAGTGAAACGAATATTGTTTTTTGAGGCACCTGCCCTACGTTTATTGGAAGCCAGTGAAACTAATTTTTCTTATATTAAGCTGGCCTCACGTTATGAGCAAGTGTAACAAAGGCTACCGACGTAACTAGGGGTCTATTCCTAGGGCAGAGCTATGAGAAATGGGGGGAGGGGTAAGTCAAAATCTGTTGGGGGATCATACTCAAACTAAAACAAATAGGCGCCACCAAGTCCGGATTGATTCACGTTAATGGCATGGCATATTTCTAAGGGCGCACGTGGAGACCCAAAGAAAAAAGATCGCCTTCGCTGACAAAAAAAACTGTCTTAACAGAATAAGACGCTGTTCCTGTAAGAAAGTAAAATAATTAAATCAACATAGAATGGGAGCACTGTTTGTGTCCCGCAAATATACCTAAAGAAATATATAAAAAAAATATTTTCTATATGAGGGTGGCATCAAAGTTCAACTCTTAAAGATATTAATTTTTCGGTGGTTAGGTTTGATCATACTTGATCAAAATAAAAAACTTTAAGCTTGGATTAATAATTTACTAAAAAGAATCTCTTTTTCTTTAAATAAAATTCAATGCAACAGAATTAAATAAAAACTTGAATTACTTTGTTAGTTTAAAGTAAGGTTTATCAACCTTATTCATGATCAAATATATTACAACAAGGTGTAACTTGTTACACAAAAATTCTCTAACCCACTCAGATCTGTTTAGGTCATTTACATTATAAAAATTAAAATACAAATATTCTCTTTAAGTTAAATGTACTGAGTTCAGTTTAAAATGAAAAAGTTCACAAAAAATATTCTTGTTTTCAAAGGTGGTAATAACGCAGTGCTAAGCAGCTGCTATCACGGATCCATGTGTCAACAACATATTTCAAACAAACAAGTGACGTAGGTACACCTGTTATTTTATACTGAAGCAACGTGTTGTTTCTTACAAAATCAACTGAGTGAATTTTAAGTTTGATACTGGGAAATCCAGCTTAGCAATAGATGAAGTGAATAACAAAGTCGTACTTCTACGTATCGAAACAAAATAGCGTGTTTCTAGAGTGAAACACAAAAGAATTTCTTAAAGCTACTACGAACCAAACAAAACTGCATTCCTAGACTGGATTAGGAAGTGTATCACCATGCGGAATTTACAGCTTACATTCTACCAAAGTAGTATCTTCGCTCGGAGCAACAAACGATTTTCTATTAATTAGATCAGCTTTCCATCTTCTAAGTACACATTGTAAAATGAAGTGGTTTTCTTAACGTTGATTCTAGTATTCAAAGTTCTAACTGCATCGTAGATTGTAGATTAAATTCTTATCGCCTAAATTTTGTCGCTTACATTCTTGTCGCTTAGATTCTCGTTGCGCGCTATTCAGAAAATGTGCTCACTTATTCAAATTGATACGCAGGTTATTGGCCATCGTCCTCGCATACATCCTGCTGCTTCTTCTACCTATGGCCGAGTGCCTATCACGCGCTCTCGGACGATCCGATGATCCAAGGGGGGGTGTCACCTTTAAACGCGCCTGCGACTGACTGTGGAATACACCGACATCCAAAACACATAGACTAACGAACTAAGATGCTGTTTTAATGTAATATTTGAATTGTTAAACGTATTACGACTTTACTTAATAAAAGTGTTTTATTATTTTCGTACATTTAATGAAGGGATTTATCAACCCAGAAATAAAATTGTTACAGTATTTAATAAAGTTCTAGAATCTACAGGTAAATTTTTGTCAAACCTCTGAAGCAACTGTAATAAGCTATTTAAAGCAACTTGTTCAATACGAAAAGTTGCAGCCCATTTTGCAAGTGAGAATGAAAAGTCGTTTGTTGTAGAATTTGGTACATAAGGTTGTTGTAAGAACTTTTTTGCCTCACCTCCTTCATCTAAATGATCACTTACATTACTGCCACTGGAGATTAAGCTACAACTTGAATCGGGTCGAGTGTTTGGTAAATTATTGGTATAATCTGTGGGAGCTTTACTAATTGCACAACGTGTAGCATTATTATTAGTAGCGTTCACACTAATATTAAAAGCTGTTACACTTATTTCACTGGAGTTTATAGAGTCAATCATAAGCGTTGATAATTGTTGAGCTTTTTGGTAATAGGTACGAGATAACTTATTACACTTTGGCATTTTAAAAATATTACCGTATTTTGTGAAAACATTAAACAACTCTGCCCAACCGTTAATATTCACTAAGAACACAAGTGGTTTTGCTGACGGCAATTGTAACGTTTTAAATATTATTGTGCGTATTTATACGCATTTAGACGTGTTAAACTATAGGCGATAAAAGTATTGTTGTATATGTAAATAAAGTAATATATTAGGTATATACTTACCATATAAACTTTTGAATTTTAGAATGTAAAAAAGACAGGCGCCGCCAAAACATAAACTAACGAGAGGTTATGTTCTCTGGCTGGCTGTACCTAGCAAACCAATAACATCTAAATAATAGGCCGTGACCAGAGACCCGTCCAGCTATACGTCACTAATGATGTCAAACGCCATTCATTGAATTTTGTATTGAACAATTATTGGTAGTTTGTTTTATAAATCAAAAAGGTCACTATAAAAATAATGAAACCTGTTCAAAAATACTTGTTGTAATATTATAAATATAATATAAAAGAAACAACAACTAGATCTTTGAAGAGGGTTATTATTATAATAATATTAACCATAGAATACTGGACATTCGTAAAATTTACGACTGTCAATTTATTTCGGTGCCTTTCGGATATTTCCGATATACATTCATGTTTGATACGTTCAGTACCTTCCTCTTCAGTGTCATAGTAAGCATTAGTGAGTTCAGGTGTGAAAAATTTGTTCCCGATCTTATATATTCTGCACAGCCGTCGTAAGAATTACGAAAGTCCCGTATTTCCGTTATAATTAATGATTTTGTGTTTTTTATGAATTGTTATATTTGAGTACTGTTTTGACTTGCTGTAAGTATGGTATTGCACACTTTGATAACTTTAGTATAAAATAAATATTCCTTAAAAAAATGGCATCTAAAAAACAACTGTCTGATGAAGAATTGGAAGCTATTGTTCAAAGGATTATGAATGGAGAAGAACATGATCCTGAACCTTTCGAGGATAGCGGTAGTGACTGGGAAGAAGACAACGTTGAAGTCGAAGTGCCTGATTCCAGTGAAAATAGCGATAGTGAATATAATCCGGAAATAACACAAAATACAGAAGATTTACATGAAGTAGGTGGTAGTGAAGATTCACAAATCCCTGAGCATACTGATAACAGTGCATCATATAGTAATAATAGTATTCATTTACCTGCTATTTCACGAAATACTAACTATATTATCCGTCTGAATAAAAGACGATTGAAAGGAAAAAACGGTTATAAGTGGTCAACCGTAATACCTAAAATGTCCAAAAGAACGGGTGCTCGAAATATTATTCATTTTATGGCTGGCACCAAGGGTGAAGCTACAAAGTATAATGTAATTGATGAATACTTTCTTCATTTTTTTCTGAGAACATTATAGAAACTATTCTTTAATATACAAATGATGAAATAACCAAACAAGCTGAAAAATACACAACAGGGCATGCTAATGTTTCATCACTCGCCAACGATAAACTTATGGCTTTGTTTGCAGTACTAATACTTGCAGCTGCTAAAAAAGACAATCATTTATCTTCAAGGCATATGTTTGACAGCAATATCTCTGGAACTTTCTATAAAGCGTGTATGAGTTGTGAGCGTTTTAATTTTTTGATAAATTGTCTTAGATTTGACGAAAAAGAAACACGGGAAGAGAGAAAGATAAATGATCCTTTTGCACATATACGTGAAATATGGGATATTTTTATAGAGACATGTAGGACCTCCTATACACCATCATCTTATCTAACTATAGATGAACAACTATTAGGATTTCGCGGGCGATGTCCATTTCGTATGTACATGCCAAACAAGCCTAATAAGTACGGCATAAAGACTGTAATGATGTGTGATTCTTCATCAAAGTATATGATAGATGCCAGTCCATATTTGGGAAAGAAAACACCAAATAATGGTCTACCCCTGGGAACGTATTATGTAACAGAACTATCAAAATCGGTATACGGCACTAACAGAAACCTTACCATAGATATCTGGTTTACCTCCATAGGACTTGCAGATGAGTTACTAAAAGATCCATACAAGTTAACTCTAATTGGAACATTGCGTAAAAATAAAAAAGAGATTCCCAGAGAAATGTTAGAGGTAAAGAATAGAAATCCAAATTCGTCACTTTTTTGTTTCGATAAAAAGAACACTCTAGTTTCCTATATGCCTAAAAAAAACAAAATCGTTTTACTACTTTCGACAATGCACGAAGGAGCAGAAGTTTCAAGAGAGAATGGTAAACCATCAATCATTTTGAATTACAACGAAACAAAGAGTGGAGTAGATACTTTCGACCAAATGTGTTCGAATATGAGTTGTAGCAGAAAAACGCGAAGGTGGCCACTATGTATTTTCTTTGGAATGATGAGTATGGCTAGCATCAATTCTTATGTTTTATATTCCTACAACAATTTAAAAGCCCAAAGGAAACCCCTCTCTCGGTATCAATATATGATCGAACTGAGTAACCTATTAGCAAGGCCATGGATGGAGAAACGTTTAAATATAAAAACTTTGCGCCGTGAACTTCGTTTGGATATATGTAAAATTTTAAATATAACTCTAGAAAAAGATAGTACTATTCCCTAACGAAAGAAAAAAAAAATTTGTTTTTACTGCACAAGTCAAAAACGCCGAATGACCACTACATATTGCCAACAATGCAGGGAGGCTATTTGTGGAGAACATCGCGGCAGTATTTGCTCACAGTGTTCTACTGAATGTTAAAAACTATGTTCTTTTTAAGTCAAATAATAAACAAATGTGTATAGAATATTTCATTATTTTGATAATTTATTTTTGAACAAATTTTTGTTTCATTTTACCCAATTTACTTGAAGTAGTAAATAATACGATAGTCCAGTAATGACGTATATTTAAAGTAATCTAGTATTCTAGGGTTAAGATTCATATACTGGTCGTGTTAAAGGCGTCAATGACTTTCGATTGCATATCCAATTATAAAAACAATTCTATTGCCGTATCAGTTAGAACATGTAAATGCAGGTGTGGTTTTTAGAAAACTGGTGGTGCATTTTCCTTCAATGCAAGTGCGTATTCACATTAGGATGACGTGACGTACGCACATACATTATAGTGCATACCACGTATGTAAACAGTATGTACTTAGTATGTACGTAGTAACACTGACACACCCATTATATGTGTCAAATGTTCGTACCTCATTGTACGTACCAGGTATGTACATAATTGTAAATATCATGTATGTACATGTTTTGTACGTGGTATGTACGTTCAGCATTGTACGTCCCACGTATGTTCATATTACGCACATGGTAGGTACATTGTACATTGTACGTACCATGTATGTATATATTTCACAAGGTATGTACGTACATCATTGTACTTACCATGTATGTACATATTAAGTACATGGTATGTACGTACATCATTGTACTTACCATGTATATACAATTTAAGTACATGGTATGTACGTACATCATTGTACGTACCATGTATGTTAATTTTACGCACATGGTAAGTACGTACATCATTGTACGTACCATGTATGTATATAATGCACATTGTATGTACGTACCATGAATGTACATATTAAGTACATGTACGTAAGTACGTGAAATGTACCAAAAATGTACGTACACTGTACGTAGTGTGCTACATGAATGTCTAGTTGTTTATGGCGCCCCTTACTAAAGTATTCCCTAATTATACCTTGTTTATCGCAAGCTACATCATCAAAAACAAATATAGAATTATTTAGAGCATCAGATGGTGATATAATATTATCAGAACTGGAAAATGTATAATATTTGATCCCTTTTATTGGTCGCAGTAGACTTTCAAGGTATTGATACTTTGGTTGATATAGTGATTTAGAATAAACATATACGTTTTCAAACTTTAAACCATTAGAATGTTCTTTCAACCCAATCATAACGTTGGTTTTACCGCAATTTGATGGACCAACAACTAGAAATCGAATAGATGAAGGCTGAAGAACGCTATGTTTTTTTTTAGCTAAGGATTGCACGTCAATGTCATTATTGTTTATGGTTAAAGATGTTGATTGTTTCACAACACGCATGTTTGCAAGTACTAAATTCGATTGTAAAGAAGTGGAATTATATATAAGAAACGGCGACTATATAAAGAATCATTAATTCAAAATATTTTATTTATTTACTGCACAGCTTGAGAGGACAGTTGTCCGCTAATGATTACCTATAATAATTCCAAAACTACTGGGAACGGACTGTTAAATACTGTAATTAACAAATTACCATTTGAAGCGCATATTCCGGGTTACAAATTTTGCGGTCCGGGTACAAAACTAATCAAACGGTGAGCTCGGGAAGACAAGGGAATAAACAAGCTAGATGAAGCTTGTAAGGAGCACGATATTGCATACTCCAAAGAAAAGGATCTATCTAAACGCTATCAAGCAGATTCGAAGTTAGCTCAGTTAGCTACAGAAAGATTAAATTCTGGTGACGCGTCTTTAGGTGATAAAGCAGCAGCATTTAAAGTAGGTAAAGCAATGAAAGCTAAAGTAAAACTTGGTATGGGTGCCTGCGCATCGCTGAGAACAAAAAATATCAATAAAATAAGAAAACTGATAAAGAAACGTAAAATAAGAAGTAGGCTAGGTATTAAAAGTATTATCAAATAAGCACGTACAGCTTTAAAAAGGGCTAAAGGATCTAATATTATGGATGCAATCAACATAGCAATTAAGGCCGCCAATATAGCAAAACAAAAAAAGCATATTAAATCAGTTCGTATTATATTAATTTTTAAAACAGAGGGTTTTCTACCACTAATACCAATTTTTGCAGGCCTAAGCGCCCTTGGTATTCTTACTGGAGGTGCAGTTGCTGTTGCAAAAGTAGTTTCAGATACTAAAATAGCTAAGGAACAACTAGCGGAAAAACAACGTCATAACAAGGCAATGGAGGACATTGCAGTCGGAAACGGCATGTACATCAAACCTTATAAAAAAGGTTTTGGTCTTTTTTAGGCCCTGCAAAACCTCAAAGGAATGCAACTTGATTTTACCGAATCGAGCACTAAGCAATGTAGAATTAATAGAGGTTGTTAAACAAATAAAAGTACCGAATTTTCGTGGAGTGTTTATGAGAAACAATCTTCCCAAGAAGGTTAATTTAAAAGAATGTGGTATAATTAATTTAGATGGAATCGAAGGTTTAGGCACGCATTGGACCTCTTATAAAAAGTACGGCAGTAGCGCTATTTACTATGACAGCTACGGAAACCTGCGACCGCCAACAGCGTTGATAAGTTATTTGAATAGTGGGGGTAAATGTAAAATTCTTTATAACATTAATCAAGAACAATCGTACGGTACTGTGTTTTGCGGACATTTATGCTTACAATTTCTAAGCAGTACATAGAACTGCGTATGAAGTTGTCATGTCGTACACTTTTACTCTAACGGAAAACACTTCAGTTTTAACAAGCAACTTTAATCCGCCTATGAACTTGGATAATGATTCGGAGTACGTATTAGGATTAACAAATTTTGAGTCTTTTAACACAATCTCAAACGTTGAAAAAGGAATAAATAATAAATTTTATTATGAATCTAACGGAGAATTCATAGAAATACCTGAAGGTACTTATGAGATTGGGGAAATTGGTAAATATCTTCAAAAAGCTTTAGGCGATAAAAAATGGCGTGGTTGTATGAAACAATCACGAAGCGCTGGAAAGACGCCAGTGTATATAGAAATTATAGCTGACAATAATACCCTTAAATGTAGTATTAAATGTAGTGAAGATGTGGATTTTACCAAAAAGGATTCAATTGGTTCTCTTCTTAGTTTCAATCCACGAAAATTGCTAGGATATGCCACGCATCAAACAGACTACTCGATCAGCATTTGTAAAGTGAATGCAGTTTTAATCGACTGTAATATTGCAAGTGGTCCTATTTAAATAGTAAACCAGCGCATGTAATACATGAATTTTTTCCTCAAGTACCTGCAGGTTTTAAAATTGTCGAGTGAATAAAATAATAGTTAAAGTGTTAGATCAAGATGGAAATTTAGTTAATTTCAGAGGAGAACTGCTAACTGTAAGGTTGCATTTAAAAAAATCTGCAATGGACAGGGGTATTAAGTATAATGCACGCAACATGTCAAGAATTTCTATAAATGCTGGAAATTTCAAAGCAATCGACACTCGATTGATTGTTTCAAGACCGCTAACAACACAAAACTGGCAGTTTCTACAATCGTTAGGACTGCATTTATTTAATTAAAAAGTAGAACGAATAGTGAAATACTGAGCGTGCATGAAAAAGTTTATTTTGACAATGCAATTGTTAATATTGAAAAACATACTCATTAGCCTTATGCTAACATATCTTTAAACAATAATGATGAAGTTCGAATCCCTATACAACAACAAAATGTTTACACCTAACCATCGAAGAGTATGCTGTACATAGAAGGCAAATTAGTTAAAATAGATGGAACACCGTCTCAGACAGCAAAGTTTGTAAATAATGGGGTTTTGCTGCGTTTTGATGAAATTAGATATGAAATTGGCGGTCTCATTGTAGATCGTATTTAGAATTCTGGATTAACGTCTATAATGAAGGGATGTTTCATACAATATCAATCAAAGTAAACATTTACTAAACGCTGGGTGGTTTCATATGAATGATTCGCAAATAGTTGATGCCAATGGGAATTTCAACGTTGCAATAAACCTTCCAATGGTTTTTGGATTATGTAAAGATTTTAAAAAAATTATTTTAAACCTTCGCCATGAGTTAGTTTTACTACGTTCTAGTTTTGATACTAATGTTATAATTAATTCTACACCTGATAAAGAAATAAAAGTTGTTTTAAACAAAGTTTTATGAAAAATGCCACATGTAGTCGTTGATGATGCTCAACGAATTAATTTAATAGAATGCGTTGCACAAAATCAGGATTTGCATATTCCGTTTAGAGGATGGGAGTTGCATGAATATCAACTTCTACAAAAACGCAACGTCATACATGGAACATTAAAACAACAACACAATTAGAAAAACCAAGATTTGTGATTGCTGGTTTCCAAACCAACCGAAAAATAGATGCATGAGCAACTACAGTCGTTTTGATCATTGCTATTTAACCAACATGAAACTCTATTTAAATTCAGAAAATTTCCCGTACGATAACTTAAATTCGAAGTTCGAGAATAAACAAACTGCGTTGTTATATGAGATGTATGCCCCATTTCAGCAATCATACTACGAAAGGAAAATGAATCACTTTTCAATACTGAAGATTTACGAAGTATTGCGCCATTAATAGTCATAGATTGTTCTAGACAAAAAGAAACGTTAAAATCTGGTACTGTCGATATTAGATTAGAATTTGAAACTAGCAGAAACGTTTTGTCAAATACATCTTGTCATTGCCTTATACTTCATGATAAGATAGTCAAATACAATCCACTCAAACAGCATAGGAATATTATAATTACTTTATTACTGTACCTTTACAAATTATGAAAAAGAAAAAACAATAAATCATTTAGCAATCACAGTCTATTTATTATTTTACATGTTTTTTACAATATTAACATATGTTCAGGCGCCAAAGGTAAGTCACTGTGAATTTCATGTAAAGATACTAGGTAGTGTAAATCGCATTCAAAAATATATCGTGCATCAGAATCATCGGGAATATTAAGTATGTCTAAACGTACTATATCTGGACTGGTGCCATCTAAAAATTCAAATTCTCCATATGGAAGATATTCAGACATTGCAGACCCATATAAATTATTAATATCAAAATACATTAAATATTTAGAATTGAAATTCTGTCTTTTAATGCAATTGAAAACTGAATGGAATTGTAGCGTAATACTGAATCAAAATGTGGATAGCTATAAAGTCCGGAACGGGAACAAACGTTGAACACCCTCTTTCAATCAAATCATAATTGTTTATATTTACCTTCAAGTGAAACACTTCACTGTTAACTTAAAAATATCACTACTAACTTCGGTCACTAGCTAAATTACTTTATAATTAATATCTGTAGAGATTTATTGACTATTTATACATAAATATGTTCTGACGTAAGCAAAAAACAACTGTAAAAGATTTTATTCTTATGTGTACAAAAAGTGTATACAAAACGTTATAAAACATTATTAATAAGCAAGTTTCAGAATAATGCAAAATTGCAATAGGATTTATTCCTATGCAATCAAAATAATTGCATAGCGAATTGCTTTTGGAAGCAGTTGTTAAAATAATCTTTATTTACGTTTTGATACATGACCTTAAATAAAGACGATTTTCAACCATGAGTGGTTTAATTACCAAAAAAAAAGTTCAGGAGAAAAAGTAGTAAGGAATTTATAATATCTAATTACGTTTATCCTTGTACCTTTCATTTATGCTCTTGTTTACGGAAGTATGCAATTTTACATAAATCAATTGCGAAATCTTGCAGTACTATTTGTTTTTGCTAACATGCCGTTTCTTATTTAATAAAAATGTGATTTATGGTTAGCTATAAAATTAGACATTTGCAATTTTTTCAGAAAATAAAGCAAATTCGAAATCTTGCATGATAACACTTTAGAAAAAAACTACAAATTTGCATCGTTTTCTGAAAAAAATTGCAAATGAAAATTTTGTATATTCAGCTATGTAATTATTCTAATGAATAAAAACAGTATGTAAGCAAAAATAATGATGCTCTCAGCAAAATAATGATAACGATCAACATTGCATTCTTTGAGCCTTGGTTTCTGCTTTATATCCTGCTAAACAAAATTTTCATAGAATATCTAGCTATTCACATATTGATTCAGTATTACGCTACAATTCCATTCAGTTTCCAATTGCATTAAAAGAAATTAAAAAAATTGAGAAGCTCAACAATCTGGCAATTAACCTATATTGCATAGAAAATACTAAAATATTCCCATTTTAAGTGAAAATTTAGGAAAACTAGAACCTATTAATCTGATGTTCTGTTTCTTGTAGAAGTTGATATTTATATAACTACCATCCTCTAAACAGAATATGCAAATCCTGATTTTGTGCAACGCATTTTAAAATTAATTCATTGAGCATCATCAACGGCTATCTACACGTGGCATTTTTCATAAAACTTTGTTTAAAACAACTTTTATTTCTTTATCAGGTGTAAGATTAATTATAGCAAAGCTTGAATGTAGTAAAACTAACTCATGACGGAGGTTTAAAAGAATTTTTTAAAAATATATATGTATATAGGTAGGTAATTGCGTTTGCATCGAAAGCAGTTTGTATTTTATTTTGATAACAGAGTTCATTACACGAGTGATGCATCGTCAGGAATTTTTTCATTGTCAAGGTGCGGCAATATAGCTTACAGGTAAATTAAATTACACGACGTTAATTCTAGGATAACTGCATGAATGTTTTTAATACTGGTTTTAAAAATTAGGTTTTATTTTACCCTACGACTAAGGCGTGATTGATTTTTAAGGTAATAGATTTATTTCCAGTTAACTAACCGAAGTTTAAAAAACCAGCAACATTTAACTGAAAAAAATTTATTAAATTCTCCAACTTTAAAACTATCGAAGAATGCAGATATAACATCGGAAAGTGTAATACACTACAACTTCCTTGCAACAAGAAAAAAAAACGTTTGTGGCGTGCGATTTTTATTTTAAATTACACAACGTTAATTCTAGGATAAATTGCAAATGTTTAAATTCTGGTTTTAAAAAATTTGTGTACCTAATCACAACCAGAAAACGGCATTTTATTGTTGTTTTAAAAGCAAGATATTAAAATCATATTATGATAGGTACAAGGTCGCCTCTGTTAACGTTTCATCTCACAAATCATGAGTGTAAATTATTAAACCGTCAAAATTGACAGTTTAATTTAACCTTGGATTAGATGAATTTATTTTCAGTTTACAGAACGGTGTAAAACAATTTTTGACTTTTAATCTGAGTGCATATTTCGAAAGATGCTCTCATTTTTTGCGATTGAAACTAGAAATGCATCTGATCTAAAATTGCATAGAGTTGGCTTCAGTGCGTAACTATGGAAATGCGAATGCTGGAGTCAGTAGACTAGATTTTCGTTGACAAAGAAAAAGAAATGCTTGTCCTATGTAATTTTTTTGTAATCGAGTACTACAAATTAGGCAATAATAAAATTCTATGATATCGGGTATTCTTTATTATATTTAATTAAAATGTATGAAAGTCAATTTTTTTCAGTTTTACTGAAAAAGTAAATATTTCAAATGATTTTTCGGTAAATTTAATTTTGTAGTTTTGCAATTGACAACTTTAATTTTAAATATGGTATAATAATGTGTTTAAAATCTATGTGAAACTATTAACCAGCTAATCTTAGATTGCGTTGATCAATTATAATTGCTTTCAGGGTTGGGAGTCCTATTAATGCTGTCTGAGTGGGTTTATTTATTATTCTGCGGACGTCAGCATTAAATTTCTTGCTGAATACCTTTATTTTATTTTTCTGCGGACGTCAGCTTTAAATTTTTGCTTGACTGGGTTTATGAAATTTTCTGCAGATTTCATATTTCTGCAATTGCTATCTAGACAATACCTTAGCATTAAATTCTTGCTGACATGGGTTGAATTTTTTGCTGTTCTTGTTGTTTAATAACTTTATATACTCAAGATATGTGTGTGATAATCTCTCATTTTTTGTTGTCAAGTTGTAGTTGTGTTCTGTAGAACAAATCAAAAATGAAAACTTTTTTTAAAATTGCCCTTGTCAGGAAAGAATAATGATAGTGATTGGGTTAAAATTATGGAGTAGTTTATAGTCAATCCAAATGAAGTGCTGGAAAAATCGTTGGCTCAGTGAGCAGATCCACCAATTGCAACGTACGACCTGTTGACACCAATACACAGTATGTATTCATTGGCTTAATATAGATTTAATTTTCTTAATGCATTTACTTGATCTAATCTTCATCTGAATTTTTTTAGTGAACAAGAAGAAGAACAACTAGAAACGACCGCGCGTCAAAAATGAAGAAGACACCCCTCACAGAACCGATAAGGTAATATTTTACGGTTCAGAGTTGGAGCAAGTTAGAACTGTTTTTTATATTTGGGATGCTTGCTCATTTGGAAAACGAAGATATAAACAACTTCGGTGAATTATAGTATGTTTATTCTAGAGTCATTACATTATATTTTTTAATTATATATATATATATATATATATATACATTGATATGATAACGCCGTACTCGAGTGTTAATGACGTTTTCTATAACTCCACCCCTCTGTGTTTTCTAATCAAATTTAAATCTCCCTCCTTTCTGATTTCCTATTTGTTTGAATTATAAAACGAAGTCAATTAGTTCCATATAATGAAAAGAAATATTATTTACAAGTTTTGAAAAAATATTAAAATACACTCCTCAATCAATCAATATTCTATGTATCGTTTATCCCAAAATTCATGTATTTTGAAATCAATCTAAAGTCTCCAAAAACTATCTCTTTTTACCAAAGAGACCCGAACCTTCTGGACCCCTTAATAATATAACGTACTTTTAACGTATGCAATGTTCGTTGCTGACTTTGTTACACTTTTATATAAATTAAGTAAATTCAGTATTGAAATTCAAATAAAAAAAATATCTTAAAACTAATTAGATCTGACCTGTTACATTCGTCTATCGCTGCTCTGCTTAATTGAACCCCTCGTTTTCCATAGATTACTTCGTGCTTCTTTCTTTTATTTGCATTGAATATCGCAACTCAAAATTGTACCAAAATCGTTGTCGCTGATTATATTAATCCATTTAAAATATCTCTACATTCAAATTATCATCAACTATAATATCTATCCACTCGAATTTGAATTATATAAAAATGTACCATCCATTAGAATTCTTATCCTCAACATTCGAAGTATTATATCCACACAGTTAAATTATCCACACCAATTAGAAGTATCCCCACATTAGAATTACCATACACCAATTAGAAATATCCACACCTTGGAATCATTATACCACATTCGGATAATCATACAGCAATTAGAATTATTTTCACCAAGATTCGAAGTATTCATGCATTTAAATCATTGTCATCACATTCGGAATATTATACCATATACTCAAATTATCCATGCATTTGAAATGGTTTCTGATGTAATATTATCGGTTTTCCGGGTAATGGTTATTTGCCACAGATACCTGGTTATCTAGACCATACGTTGTTTTGTTTAGATATCGCATTTTTCATAATTAAACAAAAATACATGATGTAATTTCAATTTTACTTTCGTTTATTTTATGCGTTTTTGAACTGCGTTTTCTTATCAAAAATGTTGATTGTTTCTACGCACTTACACAAAGCTTTGTTAAGTTTTATCTCTCATCTTCGTATTTGTCTTATAACTGGTTAGAACCTTTTTCAATGCGTGTTTAATTACATTTGCTATCATTTTCTCTTGAATGCGCATGCTTTTACTGAAAGATATTCTTACTTGCTTTGTTTAAAATTAATAAAGCTCTATATACCGAGTGTTGAATACTTGTTATTTACTTAATGTATGAATTACCTATTTCTATGCCAAATATGCGTCCTATTGTTGTAAAATGTCTTTATTTGCGTCGCTTAAAACTAATTATGCTTTATATACAGGGTGTTAAATGCCTACTATTTACATAATATCATCATCATCAACATCATTATTTTATTTTCGACCTTACTTAAGGTCGGTTTGACGCAGCTCTAACTTCTTTTGTATTCTGTGCTAATCTAAAAAGCTCTGCATACCCTTTACAACCTAAATTTCTAATAATTTGACTAATATAGCTTGGTCTATGTCTTCCTATATCCTTCTATCTTTTTCCTATCCACTTGGCTCTACATAGATATTAGCAACCTGATGGTTGCTAAATAGCTCTAAGATGTTTACATGATTATCATTTATAAGGAAATGAACTATAACCTGGTTATCCGCTTCAAAAAAGGAAAAGTGTTAAATTATATGTTATGGTAAGGCTTAAGCAACGAATCGCTGCCAACAAGCCAGACCGCTAATTAATTGTGAGTTATGTCATGGTGACGTTTATTAAATTATATGTTATGGTAAGGCTTAAGCAACGAATCGCTATCAACACGCCAGGCCGCTAACTAATTGTGAGTTATGTCATGGTGACATTTAGTTAACTGATTTTTATTTACTTATTCTTTTTGTTTTGTTTTCGAACTTACTTAAAATCGGTTTGACGCAGCTCTAAATTCTTTTCTATTCTGAGCTAGTCTAAAGAGGTCTACATACCTTTCACAACCTAAATCTCTAATAATTTGACTAATATAGCTTTGTCTAGGCCTTCCTACTCCATTTTTATTTGGTAGTCTAAAATCTAAGACTTTACTAAATAGTCCCTCATGTCTTAACTGGTGCCCTATCATTCTATCTCTCCTGACCTTTAATTGTTTCCACATACAGGGTTCCTCACCTATCCTTCTATAAACTTCCTCGTTTGTTACTCTATCTGTCCAACTAATCTTTAACATTTTCCTATAACACCAAGTTTCAAAAGATTCTATCTTTTTCTTATCTACTTCTTTAATTGTTCAAGTCTCACTACCGTATAGTAGAACGCTCCATACGTACGACTTTAAGAAACTTTTTCTATTATCTAAACTAATACTATTAGCTATTAGTAAGTTTTTCTTTTTTAAAAACATTTTTCTAGCTTGAGCTATTCTAGCTACTATATCCCTTCTGCTACATCCATCCTTTGTAATTATACTACCTAAATAGCAAATTTCATCTACCTCCTCTAACTCGGCATTACCTATTTTTAATTTTGGTTTAGAACTAGGCTGTAACTCACTTGTCATTATCTTTGTCCTTACTGAGTTAATTCTCATACTGTAGTTACTCTGTAGTATCTCCGCTAAAATATTTTAAATCTCTCCTAACTCTTTTCTAGACTCTGCTATAATGGCTATATCATCTGCAAAACGTAACAAGTCTATTTTCTGTCTCTGTACACTAACACTTATCTCTTTTCTCTCTCTAGCTAAGTTTAAAGCTTCCTCAATATAAACATTAAAAATCAAGGGAGACAGTATACAACCCTCTCTAACACCATTTCTAATCTTAGCTTCCTTTTCTATTCCAACAAATCTAATTACTACGCTTTGGTTTTTATATAGAAGATGAAAAGCGAGAATGAAATATTGATGCAATCAGTCTGTCTGTCTTTGGCAAATTTCGAGATATCTGTACATTGGGAAACCAGTTACCAGTAAATAACTCATAGCATATATTTCAATACATTTATTTCTAGTTTTGAAGTTGGAACATTTCATAAATTTTCCCCGTTTATATTTCTTGCAGATAACTGAGTTCGCGATTTAATAACTACGACTTGTTATTCTTGAAAGCGAGAATGAGGAATTGATGCACTCAGTCTGTCTGTCTTTGACAAATCAGTATATATTTCTTGCAGATAACTGTGTTCGCGATTTAATAACTACCACTTGTTATTTTTTAAAAACGAGAATGAGATATTGATGCAATCAGTCTGTCTGTCTTTGGCAAATTTCGAGATATCTGTACAATTTGTTAAATGTTGTTAAACCAGTAAAAAGCTATTGCGTTGATCAATTATAATTGCTTTCAGGGTTGATAGTCCAATTCGTGCTCACTGAGTTTAATCGTTTTTCTGCAGACATCAACATTAAATTTCTTGCTGACTACAATAATACAGACACGATCTTTCTATTGTTTTTTTATTATTATTAAACCATTTTTTTAATAACAAGGTATTTTGTTTTGCATATTGCAGATTTTTAACTCCGATAGCTTAGGGCAACCTTGTGCAAGCATATTAGTTACAACGTTTTGCATTAGATAGGTTTCAATCAATTTCTTCTTTTCTAGACCCTTCACAAATACTTCTTCACCGGGTCTGATAATTTGCTTCAAATAAAGCGCTATATATGATAACACCATTCCAGCCGTTGAAGATTCATCCCAAGCAAGATCATGAACATTCCTTGTCACCCTGTCGTTATGTTTTATATGATCTTGGCTCAAACAACTAGACTGCATTGGCAGTTTAAAAATTTGATGCCAAACAACACCTTCCAACAAGTCTAAAACAGCAATTTCTTTGCACACAAACTCGTTTTTCTTGTATTTAAATCCCTGAATATCAATTATATACATGTTTGTATATGTAGGTATGTAAATATGCAGTAAACTTCGACTAATTAAATTAATATTAGGAGCAATCTCCTTATATAGCAGATTACCACCATGTGCGTACTTTGCTAACCTACTTTTCAACCTATCACAAGAGTGAACACATCTTGAATTAAAACCGGTCTATGTATATTTGCGGAGTGGTCGCATTTTCAATTTAAACCGGCCTTAGCATTTATAACTTCTCGCTAGAATTCAAAACAGCTCCACATTTTTTCTACACGCGTCTACATTTTTTTCAATGTAGCATACGCGTGGACACGTATTGAAGTCAAACCGGCGTATGTGTATTTGCAGCCTCTAAACAAAAGTAAAAACATAAATCAGAACCTACTTTAATTAAATACAGCATTCTTTATACAATTGACTTAGATGTGATATTATAAATCTGACCTACTTTATAATTTCTTGCTAGAGAACATCTAATGCGAATTTAAAACAGCTCCACATTTTTTGCATGCACCTACATTTTTTCAACGTAGCGTACGTGTGGACACGTTTGGAAGTCAAACCGTCGTATGTGTATTTGCAGTCTCTAAACATAAGTAAAAAACATAAATCAGGATCCACTTTAATTAAATACAATTGACTTAAATGCGATATTTTGCATCTGACCTCCTTTATAATTTCTCGCTAGAGAACCGAATTCAAAACAGCTCCACATTTTCTCTGCACGCACTTTCAACGTAGCATACGTGTGTTTTGAAGTCACACACGTATGTTCCATTGAAAGTAATATTGGGCCGGTCTGACTTCAAAACGTGTCCACACGTATGTTACATTAAAAGTAATATAAGACCGGTCTGGCTTCAAAACGGCGCACGCGTATATTACATTGAAAAACATGCGCGTGCACCGTTTTGAAGTCAGACCGACCTTACATACTTACTCAAATTCGTATCCTTAAATGAAGTAAGATATGGTTATACAAACGAAAAATGTACCAAAGTAACACCAAACCCATATTTATGCCAATCGTTGACGACAACAACCATTCAAGAAGACAGCCCTTGCAAAGTACAACTATTAAAATTTTCAAATCATTACGAAAAATGTGAAGCAAAACTCGTACAAATAACCACCATGAAAATTCAAAAGGTTACAGAAATCAAATGGATTGCCATTTTTCCAACAGAAGTAATAGCAACCATCCACTGCAATCAAGATGAAAATAACCGGAAGCAAATTAATCACCCTTAAAGAAGACTGTTATGTAAAATTGAACGACGAAATAATCAAAGTTTATTAAGACCCCATAGCAACAAAGAAACTCGCATACCTACCGGAACTACAGTTTAAGATAGAACAACAAGAAGACGAAGAAATAATCAAGAAACCCATGCAGCTAAAGCATCTAGGCTTAGACGACCTCAACCACGCCATGAAATTAATGGAAAACTACAAAGAACATTTAAGTGAACTCAAAGTGCCCAAGTTACACTATGACAATATAAGCGTTTGGATAATTGTGTTAGTCATTCTAATAATTTTTCTAATTATATATGTATTGTTATATATATTTTTTAATCAACCTTAGATCACGCCCCAGACCATAGGCGGTAGTGTAAGTTATCAAGAATTATCGAGAATTTTTGTAAATTGTAACATGCCCAGGGTAAGATTGGATAACAAGCGGCTTATAGAAAAAAAAACTCTTATGACTTGTAGCTAGCTGAGCTTTTAACCCACGGTCGCATGAGATTGGGTCAGTGGATTTAATTAAACTTAAAAAAAAACAAGGTAATGGACGCCCCCTAAATTTTTATAAAGCAATTGACTAAATGAATTTGCTTAAAGGAAAAATTTGAAAACCTATACAATCACAAACCACTTAAAATACACGATTGATTGTCACAAATAGGTTACTTACTTTCTTTCTGCTCTAAAGAAGTTCTAGGATGGCTCTAAAACATAATTACTACTAGCAAACATGTAATTTATTTAATAATTTAGGGACTACACGAAGTCCTTAATTTTTGTTTCAAATACTTATCACTGAATTGTTGTATTAATTCCTTTAATGGTCATAAAACTTTTGGGAAAAATTAAATATTCATAAAAAAATGAACTGAAGGAAATAGGTTTCTATATTCTCATTTTAAACAATTATGTACAAGATAATGTAACTCAACAAAACAATTTCTTACAAATCTATATAATTACGTTACTCAGGAGATATAAAATTTAATTTTTTATGTCTACTGAATTTTAATTAAATGGTATATTTTGTTTAACAATATCCATTTGTATTTAATAGCTCGAAGTAGCGCTACTAGAACCTTACAAGTGGTTTAAATTCTTTATACATGCAGTAATGTATTGATTAATTGTTCTCTAAGCAAATTACATATATTAGGATAAAGGCACGCAAACAACATGTTGAGCTAAGGTTTCGAAAACAAGATAAGAAATAACATTTGTTTTAACAAATGCTGTAAACCACATGTTACTATGATTGATGTAACTTAATATTTTTTTTATACATAGTTTGACAGGAATGACTTCCAAATTTGAACATCTGATTAATAAAATAAAATCATTCTGTAAATTTTAAATATTGAACCGTTAAAAGTTAAGCTTCTTTCTGTTAATAAACATGTTGCTAAATTATCTGTACTGGAGGTATTTGTACATCAAAGCATAAAGTAATTTAAAATGAACAATAAAATATTACGTCGATATAGGTGTGTGTATACGAAATAAAATATGGCACATGCAGCAAAAATTTCAGGAAATCAAATGGGCTTACCCACGGACGTCAATGACCTAACAACTTGTCAGCACTTGTTGCGATGTGAGCATCCTCCCACGTGTCGGTACTATTCAACAATTCCGCTTACCATTTTGTGCGAAATGAATTTCCATATAGATAAATTATTTGTACATCAACCAAATAGAATAATCTTAAAATTCCATTAGAACCATTGTAGTTTATTGAAGTTACATTATAAACTACGGAAGTTGCACTGCAATATATATTATTAAAATCGTAATCAATCACCTATAAAACAAACCGTTTGTAAAGACTAATCACTTCATAACTTTAAATTTTATTTGTGTCGGCGTTTACGCCAGGAAAACTTAATTTCCTGCAACATGTCGTCTGCTTTTATATCGCAGAGCAGTGACCTTTAGGCTCAAGGAGCAGACATAAAGTGAGCATGTCACACAAGTCGACCAACAATATGAGGATCATAGATATTCCACTTACGAATAAGGAACACGCGCAAGATATGTAATAGTCTTATCAGTTATATTAATAAAATGCTTTAATTTTATTAGTTTATTAAATATACAAAAGTGTTGGAATTCATATTAGGTAAAGCGTTAAATAAATAAATGCTGAATTAATGGCTTCGTAGCAGTAATGTTGACGAATAATTCACGTCGGAAATTTATTATGTTACAGTATTTTACAAAATGTATCTTAGATATAAGAATAAAGGAAACAGTTTTAGATTTAAGGAAACAAAGAGAAATAAAGAAACAAAAAGTGTACTCTTAGAAACAATGATTTTTAAATAATGAATTTTATGAATTTAAAAATTAAGTAAAACCTTAATTTTTCATTTACGTCGGGAGGAGTTATGTATCCCCCAATTTATCTATATATTAAATAATAGAATATAATAGGAACTTATTAGAAATTCTTAAAGAAATCATAAGTCAATTGCAACAATGTAGTACAAGGATAAACCAAACAGGTTATTAACAGTTCATGAGAACGTATGCAATGCAATGTATTCCAGACGATAGTGATACTGCAGGTGGCAGGTCACAGACGGTTAAAATATCGCAATTACCTAGAAAATAAGATTGTAACAATGTAACAAAGTATAGAATTAAGAGTAAAGCAGACATGAAATTTGCAAGTTCCCATAGCCATGTGAGGGGGAAGGAACATATAAAAAACCCGGGAACTCAAGTACCCGGCAGTCAGCCAAAGTATTCAGCTTTAGCATTGCAGTTTGCTTAGGCGACTGACAATATTAGTTCAATTAATTAATTTATTTTGATTTAAAGTTAAAATCAGTTTGTCAAAATTCCTCATTAATTTCTGTATCAATTAAAATAAATTTGTTAAGTTTTGCAAGTGTCTTTTTAAAAACGCAGCTCCCAAGGCCCGAACCTTAACTAGCGTAGTCTTCAAAAGACTAATTTATAATTATTATTAGCAAAGATAAATTAAACAATACACACAAAACATACACAAAGGAGTAGCATTCGCAAATGTTAAAATCAAAGTGTATACAGTATCGACTTGGTGGTAAGTTAAGAAATTGTAAAGAGTCACTACACCGCAGCTATAGCAATTATTTAAATTAATTATTTAGTCATACTTTTGCTTTATACTTAGTAGCAGTTATGAAATAAAGAAGTTTTTAAAAATTATAAAACCTCCACCAATCCTTTTCAGTATGAAAACGTAAAGAAACTTTTTATATGGTAACATCAATTTTTAAATTATACTGGAGTAATGCCCCCGCTGTTGTATGCATTACTATCATTTCACAACTACATTTCAGTTTGGCCTTTACTATTTTCAGTAATATTTGGGGCATATGCGCAGGTCGCTGAGATTTTAAAACATTTATAATTATGAAAATAGCACTTAAATTTAAAAATTTTAAAAAAGAATGGAAAAATGTCCGGGCTTTAAGAAACTAAAAGATAAATATACCCACAAAAAAGTTGAGAAAAAGTCAAACAAAGTTATGTAATTAAAACTGTCAATGCCTAGATGTAACAAGTTGTGAAAAAATCTATTTGTTTTTACAGGGTTTCCTTTTTCATAATATCCCAAAATTACCTGTCCGTTCCAGGTTTTTATGATCTTTTTGGCATTTTTTCCAACATCAATATTACTCTATGAAAACACAATTATCTGTAAATTTCAATAAAATCCATAAAATTCTTGGCTTCTAAAAGTCAGTGAAAACTAAAACTAACTAATAATAGTTATAACATTATAATAAACAATAAATATAATATAAATATTATACAAACAAGTTATGCTTTCGTTTGCTACTGCCAAGTACTATTCAAATCATCCAATGAAAGAGCGCCATAAATTTACTTTACACAAGTGCAGTAGGTATTAAAGTCATCCATCCTCATTGGCTAGAATTCTGTGTGTTGTGCTGTCATTTATTGGCAGCCAGAGTTTGTTAGTTATTCATTTTAAACACTTCATTCCGTTTGTGCTCTTCAAGTAAGCAATATTCGTTTTTCTGTTATTATGGACAACAAAAAAAAAGGATGTCAAAAGTAAGTAGTTTACATTTATTTCTTTGTTTTTAAATGTTGTAATTTTTAAATTCCTAGCCAACCTGTAAAAGAACCGAAAGATGTTTGTGCTGATTTAGCTGTACCAACGCAAGATCTCAGAGGAATACATGATAATCAGTACAGTTTATTCCAGATGATAAATCCCAAATTTGCAGACGGGGTTCTGTATAAAGATACAACCCCTCTTAAAACATTCAAAGAGGCCGTTAAGGTATGATAAATATTTGTTTTGAAATATAAAAATATGTTCCTGTGATCTTATTCACTTTTAATCTTGAGAATAGTAATACTTTTCATTTGTATTCATATCGACTTTCAAACTGCTATATGTGAGATGACCAATATTTTTCTTCAGTATTATTGGGTAATGATTTTATACCAACAACATTTAACTAAACAAAAAACACATTGTTTTATATAAGTTTTATTAGTAATTTGTATTTGGTATTAAACATTACATTTTAAGAAACATATACATAAATTTTATACTGTATGAACATATTTATTTATGCAGTAGTTGAATATTTTCTGAGAAAAGATTATATTCAATACATCATGCAATGATTTTTAAAGCTAGCGAAATTTTTTACACATTTAATTCCCTTATGTATATATTCAAAAAACACAAAATCTCCTCATGCATCAATTTATTTAATAAGAATTATGGCTTAAATAAATTTATGTATGGGGAGATTTTAGGTTTTTTGAATATATACATAATTAAAAAGCCTCATTTTTAGCTACCAACATACCACACTTTTTTCGCATTGTGGCATTTAAATCCGAATTTCAGTTTTATTGACTGCCACAGTCTGTTTAATAGAGAGAAAATTTTTTGTTCTTTTTATACACGTATTTCATTAAAATTTAATATGCTTTACATTTAACCATTGTGAAAATATATGTGTCAATCCCTTCCAAGTGGTCCAAAAAAAAATAATTGTTTGCTTGCCCATTACATAAAAAATCTATATTGTTTATGTGCATTCCATTATGTCTTGGCAAATCAAAATTAATTTTTTTAATTTTTATTGTGTCCAGTTAAAAATTGCAGTTATATCTATTTTAGGTTGTATGTTGTTTTTGCATTGTAAGGGTTCAATTCTTACCTGTGCCTACATGTTTTCTATGAGCATAAGTATTCTATGTATCGTTATCTAGTTACTTTGGTTAGGAACTAGATCTTTCTGACAATTTATTTTTGACATATGATAATAAACGTATTTATAAAATTGTTTCTGCTTTAATTAAAATAGGAATCCTTATATCTAATTGCAAGAAGTTTTGCATCTTTATTCATATGGGTAAATACAGGTTACATCTTTCGGTAACGTTGTTGATTTAATGTTATTTCACTTTTAGATACCACGAGGCAGTTTATTATATCTTGTCATCGCCTATTATAAAAGCCTGCGGCTTATCAATTTTGTTCCTTTTCACTTTTGGCTTTTGGTCTTCAAGAAGTAGAACCCAATATTCTGGTGGAGTGCTTCCCCATTATGGAATAAGCTGGTTATTTAAATCAGTTGGGGTGAAACTTCTACATAAGAGAGGTTACTGTAATGTGTATTCGGTAGTGATAATTCTCTCGTTTACGAATAATATATTTTGTGAGACATTATACGCCAGGTGAGTCTAGAAGTCATTATACTTATATTTTACATTATCGTCCTTTTAGTTTGGATGCATTTAAAAAGATATTTGTTGAAGGTTATTTATTTATTTATTGAAATTGAAATATACAGGACAAGCCCTAGTTACATATTTCACTAAATTTAATGTGATATACATACTAAAAATAATGTAGTACAAAACAATATGAATGTCATCATCATTAGGTCTTCAGTCCTAGAACTGGTTAGACGCGTACCGTCATTGTTCCCTATTCTGAACTAACCTACAGATTTCCCTGAAATATGCACAGTTTGCATCTATAACTGTCTGATCTAGGTCTACATCTACCTCTTTTTTCCTATCTCTGCTTGTAATATATCCACATACTATTCCCCAAAAATGCCTTAGAATGTATTCCGCCCTACTATTTCTCTTTTTCCCCAGATATCCTTGTTCCCCTACTATTTCTGTAACTTATTTGTTATTATCTTTGTCTGTCCATGCTATCGTCCTCATACATCTGAAGCACATCATTTCAAAAGGCTGCTACCGTTTTTCTGTCTGCGTTTCAGACTTCCCGTATTTCATAGGCATACTGTGCTGTGCTCCACACATATGCTTTCAACAATTTTCTTCTTATTCTATGTTTGTTGTCTTTCCTCGTAGGCGATGTTCTTTCTTGTTAGATGCAGTACGATCACTTTTTATTGTTTTACAGTTATATGCCCTATTTCTCCGACATTCAATGGTTGTGAAGGGAGGTAAGCAGTCTGTGGCTGCCAAGTTCCCCCAACACTTAACTATTTGGCGATTTAATATATTTTCCAATTTATCTTTTCGCACAGTCAACATTAGTTGCAGGTATTTCGCAGCCATTAGGTTTTCCGTCTCAAAACTGGTTGGACACGTACTTGCACTTATTTATATTCTGAGCTAGCCTACATAGTTCCCTGAAAGTCTCACACAGCATGTGTATTCAGGTTAATCTTCTTTGGGAATTAAACCACTCATAGTTTTTAAAATCAACTTTATTTACGTTTCGATCCATGACCTAGGATCGTTGTCAAAATAATAATAAAAACTTCAAGTTTGACATTTATGACTTAAATTGAAGGTGACTTTGATTTATTGATGTTTGAAATATTTGGTTTGAGTATACTAAGCAAAAATTTTTAAAGTTTAACAGAATGATTACCTTCAATTGGTGTTGCGACCTGGGATCGGCTTTCTTTAGGTAGCCAATACGCTTAACGTGAAATCAGCTGATTAATTTTTATTGGTGAATTTCATATAAATTCAATAACTTGGAATTGGAAAACATTTTTTAACATGTTTCTATTTATACAATTGAGGGGATGGTTATTAAAGAAGTGTGCGATTGCATTATTGAAAGGCTTAAGTAGTGGTTTTTTTATATTTATTTTGAGGGGGAAAATTCATTATGATTTAAGTTACCTCATTGGTAGATTTTAACATGGTTCTGAGGCGACTCTATGGCGGGTTTACACTTGTCAGATACCAATGTTGTTCTATGAAGATTGTATATGGATCTGAGGCGACCCTATGGCGGGTTTACACTTGTCAGATACTAATACTGTTCAACGGAGATTGTATATGGTTTTGAGGTAACCTGATTGTGGATTTATACTTGTCAGATACCAATGCTGTTTTACAAGGATTGTTAATATGCTTATTTTTATGTAATTAGTTATTTTATGTATAAATAGAAATCATGTATGTAGGCTGTATTTCATGTTAATATTGCAAGGAAAACCCAGGAAAAACTTGCAATGCTACCTAGATATTGTGGGCATTTGATTTTCAGTTGTTATTTCTTTTAGTAATGGAATCCATTGTTTACTGAAAGTCACGGGTTTGTTTGTAACTCAGTTATTTTTATGTAGGGTTATATAAGCAGCTACTTTGATTTTGCGTTTTTGGTGGTTTTCTTCTTTTTCTTCTTTTCAGGGAGTATGTGTATTCAGCTCGTTCCCTTTCTATTGTTTTCTAATTTTATACCCTATTTTACCGAGATTCAGTGAATGAGGTTAAGCAACCTGTGGCTACCAAGATCCCCCAACACTTAGACATTTGCCAAAATAATGGTTTTCCAGTAAATCCTTTCACACACTTAACATTATTTGAGAATATTGCCCAACCAATTCTTGTAGTTACTTATAATAATCATCATGTTTAAGCACAGTTATCTTTTCGTCATTAGTTTATCCCTCTTGGGTTTGGTTGGATGCATACCTCCATTGATTTCTATTCTGGGCTAGCCTACACATCTCCCTGAAACCTCTACAGCCTACATCTTTTACTATCTGTGTGCAGTAGTCTAATCTAGGTCTGCCTCTTTGTCTCTTTTTTCCTATCTCTGCTTCTAATATATTCCGCACTATTCCCTCATGCCGTAGTATGTGGCCTATCATCCTATCTCTCCTCTTTTTTACCGTTTTCCACATATTTCTTTCTTCCTCTACCATTTTTAGTACCTCTTCATTATTAACTTTGTCTGTCCATGATATCTTCATCATACGCCTGTAACACCACATTTCAAAGGCTTCTACCTTTTTCTTGTCCGCTTCTTCTACTGTCCAGGCTTCACATCCGTACAGTGCTGTGCTCCACACATATGTTTTAAGCAATCTTTTCCTTGTTTCTATGTTTGTGGTCTTTGAGCACAGTAGTTGCTTTATCTTGTTAAAGGCAGCACGACCTTGTGCTAATCTTTGTTTTATATCTTTTGTGCTTTTCCCATCTTGCGTTATTTGGCTTCCTAGGTAGCAGAAATCCTTAACCTCTTGTAAGTTCGTGTTAAATACTTGTATTCTTGTTTTTGATTTATTTTCCCCACTTTTGCAAACTAGAACTTTAGTTTTAGTTTTGTTAATTTTCATACCGTATCTCTCTGTTAGAACCGTTTCCATTTCATTAAGAGCAGCTTCTAACTCTTCCTTGCTAGACGCTAATACCGCTATATCATCTGCAAATCTAAGCATATCAATTTTTTGTCCCTGCATAGTAATTCCAAGTGTCTTCTTGCATTTGACAGTATTCATTGCCTCTTCTATGTACAAGTTAAAAATCAATGGGGATAGGGCACATCCCTGTCTCACCCCTTTCCTAATGTTTACTTCTCTACGTTCCTGCTCTAATTCTATTACTGCTGTTTGCTCTTTGTATAAGCTATGTACTATTCGTCTATCCCTATAACTCATTCCAATATTTTTGAGTATTTCAAACATTTTTTTCCAATTTACATTGTCGAATGCTTTTTCCAGATCTACAAACCCTATATACATGCTTTCTCCTTTTTCTATTGTTTTCTCCATTATCACTCTCAGAGCTAAAATAGCCTCCCGTGTTCCCCTGTTTCGCCTAAACCCAAATTGGTCTTCTCCTAGTATTTCTTCAGCTCGTTTTTCCATTCATCTTTGCACAATTCTAGTTAATATTTTTGACACGTGTGCTGTCAAACTTATTGTTCGAAAATTTTCACATCTATCCATGCCTTTCTTTTTTGGTATAGTTACTATGTTGCTACGTTTGAAATCTTTGGGTATCTCGCTTGTCTCATACATATAGCTTACAAGTCGGAAGCGACGTTTTGTTACTGCTTGTCCAGCGGCTTTTAGAGTTTCTGCTTGCACCTTATCTGTACCCGGCGCCTTACCATTTTTCAGACTCTTTAATGCTAATTCAAACTCGTCTCGAAGTATAGGATGCATATTAAATTATTGTTATGTATGCATGTGTAGTGTGTGCACGCATACGTATGTATGTGTGTATGTGTATTTGTGGTTGTGAATATTAATGGCTAATTATCTTTTTAAACTCATATTCATTACTTGAGAATAATGATAATGATTTGTTGTTATTGTTAAAGTTATATGCTGCTAGTACTTTTAGTATTGGTGAATTGCGCCTTAATTCTGTTCTAAATGTGGGAATATAAAATAGGTTTTTAAGACGACCACAATGTACAGGGACATAAAAACCTATTTTACTTAATATATAAGGACAATCAATTTGATTATTTAGAATTTTATGTAGAAAGGAAAACCTTATTATTGTTCGACGTTCGGAAATTTTATTAATCGCGAATATTTTCCGAGCATTACTGTACGAGTTGAATCCTATATGTGTATTAAATTTTTTGTAGTAAATGTATGATATAAACTTATTTTGAATAGTTTCAAGTAGTTGTGATTGAATTGCAGTTCCAGGATCCCAAACAATAATAGAAAATTCTAATTTGGAGCGAACCAAAGAGTTATACAACAGCTTGATGCAATCTACATTAGTAAATGACTGTGAGTTTCTGATAATAAAACCTAACATTTTATACGCATCTGCTGCTATCGATTTAGTGTGACCATAAAAATTTAAGTTTGTTTTAAATTGTACTCCCAGGTCCGTTTTGTCATTCACCTCTTTTAGTCTATTTTTTGTTATTGAATAATTAAATTCTATTTTATGTTTAGTAATTAAGTATGCCATTTCGAATGGACCTGCACCTTGCCGAAGTTCTAAATTACTAGAACAGGTGAAATGGCTTGCGCGTTCTAATGAGCCAAAGAGCCAAACTACAGGTCCAACCAAAGTAGTAGGGTCGTTAGTGAGGAACCAGACTAAGACAGGTCCCCGAAAAAGGGCAGCGGCTCTTTCGGTACTTAGATTGGCAGAGACCATAGGGGTCGGTATGGCAGTCTAAGACACACTACCGCGATGTGGAAGGCAACGGGAAACCACCACATTATCTCCCAAGTACACAGCGTACTTAAATTGTAACAAACATGATGGCATTCTCTGGGGTAAAAGATTCCGGAGTTAAAATAGTCCCCCATTCGGATCTCCGGGAGGGGACTACTTTGGAGGATGCGATCGGAAAGTTAAAAATAAGAGTTGGGAACATTCTGTGAGTCAGAGCGTGGAATGTTAGAAGTATGAAGCAAGTAGGTAAGCTAGAGAACCTAAAAATCGAAATGAATAGGTTAGCACTAGACATAGTAGGGATTAGCGAAGTTCGGTGGCCAGAGGTGGGGGATTTTTGGAGTGGAGACTTCAGGGTAATTCATACAGGAGCAGAGAAAGGAAATTTGGGTGTGGGGATAGTTATGCGGAAAAAGATAGGATACTGTGTAGAAAATTACTTACAAAAGAACGAAAGAGTATTCATGGTTAGATTAGAATCTAAACCGGTAAACACAGTAATAGTACAAGTATACATGCCCACCTCTAGCTATAGTGACGAAGAGGTAGAAGCCATCTACAAAGATATCGAAGACACATTAAGATACTTAAAAGGACATGAAAATTTAATAATTACGGGGTATTTTAATGCCGTGGTAGGTGAGGGTAGGGAAGGAGCGGTAGTAGGTTTATTTGGTTTAGGCACAAGAAACGACAGGGGAAATAGGCTGGTAGAATTTTGCGGCAAGAACAATTTAATCATCGCAAACACATTATTTCAACATCATGCTAGAAGACGATATACTTGGAAGATGCCAGGAGATATAGGAAGATATCAAATAGATTACATTCTTGTTAGACAACGGTTTAGGAATCAAGTAAAAGACTGTAGAAGCTACCCAGAAGCAGATATAGATACTGACCACAACATCGTAATTATGAAGGCTGCACTTAAATTTAAGAATGTGAAAAAAAAATGGAAAAGGGAATTGGACTTACAGAAACTAAAAGATAAAGATATTCAAGAAAGATTCGAAAAAAAGTCAAATGAATTGCTCAAAGATATCGGGAAAATATCTGATACTAAGGAAGTAGAAACAGAATGGAATAACATTAAATCCAGCTTAGACATGGCGGCCAGAGATATTCTGGGGTATACACAAAAAGAAAATAAGAAACCATGGATAACAAAGGATATCCTAAATTTAATAGAAGAAAGACGAAAATACAAAAATAAATCAGACGAAACAGGAAAACAGAGATACAAAGCTATAAAATGGGAAATTATTCGAAAATGCAGGAAAGCTAACGAACAATGGATTGATGAAAAGTGCAAAGAGGTACAAACGAAGATGGAAATAGGAAAGACAGACGAAGCATACAAATTAATTAGAATGAATTTTAGGGACATAAAACCGTATAGCAAAAATATAAGGGACGCACAAGGAAACGTCATCATAGACAACGTAGAGAAAGTGGGTAGATGGCAAGAATATATAGGGAATTTATATGCAGGAGAGGAACTAACTGCATTAGAACAGGAATCAGACATTGAAAATGATGACTTGGGATATCCTATACTTAGAGATGAGTTTGAATTAGCATTAAAGAGTCTGAAAAATGGTAAGGCGCCGGGTACAGATAAGGTGCAAGCAGAAACTCTAAAAGCCGCTGGACAAGCAGTAACAGAATGTCTCTTCCAACTTGTAAGCTATATGTATGAGACAGGCGAGATACCCAAAGATTTCAAACTTAGCATCATAGTAACTATACCAAAAAAGAAAGGTGCGGATAGATGTGAAAATTTTCGAACAATAAGTTTGACAGCACACGTGTCAAAAATATTAACTAGAATTGTGCAAAGACGAATGGAAAAACGGGCAGAAGAAATACTAGGAGAAGACCAATTTGGGTTTAGGCGAAACAGGGGAACACGGGACACAGGGAAATGCGGGAGACTATTTTAGCTCTGAGAGTGATAATGAAGAAAACAATAGTAAAAAGAAAGCGTGTATATAGGGTTTGTAGATCTGGAAAAAGCATTCAACAATGTAAAATGGAAAAAATTGTTTGAAATACTCAAAAAGATTGGAATGAGTTATAGGGATAGACGAATAGTACATAGCTTATACAAAGAGCAAACAGCAGTAATAGAATTAGAGCAGGAACGTAGAGAAGTAAACATTAGGAGAGGGGTGAGACAGGGATGTGCCCTATCCCCATTGATTTTTAACTTGTACATAGAAGAGGCAATGAATACTGTCAAATGCAGGAAGACATTTGGAATTACTATGCAAGGACAAAAAATTGATATGCTTAGATTTGCAGATGATATAGTGGTATTGGCGTCTAGCAAAGAAGAGTTAGAAGCTGCTCTTAATGAAATGGAAACAGTTCTAACAGAGAGATACGGTATGAAAATTAACAAAACTAAAACTAAAGCTCTAGTATGCAAAGGTGGGGAAAATAAATCAAAAACAAGAATACAAGTATGTAACACGAACTTACAAGAGGTTAAGGATTTCTGCTACCTAGGAAGCCAAGTAACGCAAGATGGGAAAAGCACAAAAGATATAAAACAAAGATTAGCACAAGGTTGTGCTACATTTAACAAGAAAAAGCAACTACTGTGCTCAAAGACCACAAACATAGAAACAAGGAAAAGATTGCTTAAAACATATGTGTGGAGCACAGCACTGTACGGATGTGAAGCCTGGACAGTAGGAGAAGCGGACAAGAAAAGGTAGAAGCCTTTGAAATGTGGTGCTACAGACGTATGATGAAGATATCATGGGCAGACAAAGTTAAGAACGAAGAGGTACTAAAAATGGTAGGGGAAGAAAGAAATATGTGGAAAACAGTAAAAAATAGGAGAGATAGGATGATAGGCCACATACTACGGCATGAGGGAATAGTGCGGAATATATTAGAAGCAGAGATTGGAAAAAAGAGAAGAAGAGGCAGACCTAGGTTAGACTACTGCACACAGATAGTAAAAGATGTAGGCTGTAGGGGTTTCAGGGAGATGTGTAGGCTAGCCCAGAATAGAAATCAATGGAGGTACGCATCCAACCAATCCCAAGATGGATAAACTAATGACGAAAAAAATAACTGCTTAAACATGATGATTATTATAAGTAACTACCAGAATTGGTTGAGCAATATTCTCCAATAATGTTAAGTGTGAAAGGATTTACTGGAAAACCATTATTTTGGCAAACGTCTAAGTGTTGGGGGATCTTGGTAGCCACAGGTTGCTTAACCCCCTTCACTGAATCTTGGTGAAATAGGGCATAAAATTAGAAAACAATAGAAGGAGAACGAGCTGTATACACATGCTGGGTGAGAATTTAGGGGAACTATGTAGGCTAGCTCAGAATATAAATAATTGCAGGTATGTGTCCAACCAGGAAAACCATTAATTCGGCAAACGTCTAAGTGTTGGGGGATCTTGGTAGCCACAGGTTGCTTAACCCCCTTCACTGAATCTCGGTGAAATAGGACATAAAATTAGAAAACAAAAGAAGAGGAACGAGCTGTATACACATGCTGTGTGAGAATTTCAGGGAACTATGTAGGCTAGCTCAGAATATAAATAAGTGCAGGTACGTGTCCAACCAGTTTTGAGACGGAAAACCTAATGATGAAAAAATAAGCGCAGATAAATCTGACGATTAGTATAAACAACTAGTTGTTGGTTGCGAAATATCTGCAACTAATGTTGACTGTGCGGAAAGATATATTGGAAAATATATTAAATCGGTAAATGGTTAAGTGTTGGGGGAACTTGGCAGCCACAGGCTGCTTACCTCCCGTTACAACCACTGAAGGTAGGAAAAATAAGGTATATAACTGTAAAACAATAGATGGTGACATTACATGTGATTTTCCAATGCTCCACCCGAAGGTACTACATTGGCCAGGAAGCGAGTTTTTTTTACCTGGAAAATTTGGAATTTTGCCGAATCCTTGCTATTCCAAGCAAGGTAGGGATCTTTAACGTGCGTGACAACACTCACACACGGGACCTCCATTTTACCTCTCATCCGAACGAGGGTGTATTTTTGCGAAAAATGCTCGCCTAACATTTTTCAAGCGGACCGTGTCGGGATTCGAACCCGGGACCTAGGGCGTAGTAGTCACACACATACCACTACACCACGGAGCCGCCTAATAGATGGTGACAACTGCATCTAACAAGAAAGAATAGCACTTATGAGAAAAGACAACAAACATAGAACAAGAAGAAAATTGTTGAAAGCATATGTGCGGAGCACAGCACAGTATGCCTATGTAATACGGGCAGTCTGAAACGCAGACAGAAAAACGGTAGCAGTTTTTTGAAATGCTGTGCTTCAGATGTATGAGGACGATAGCATGGACAAACAAAGATAATAACAAATAGGTTATAGAAATAGTAGGGGAACAAGGATATCTGGGGAAAAAGAGAAATAGAAGGGCGGAATACGTTCTAAAGCATTTTGGTGAATTGTATGGGATATATTACAAGCAGAGATAGGAAAAAAGAGGTAGATGTAGACCTAGATCAGATAGTGATAGATGCAGACTGTGCAAATTTCAGGGAAATCTGTAGGTTAATTTAGAATAGGAAACAATGATGGTACGCGTCTAACCAGTTCCAGGACTGAAGACCTAATGATGATGAATTAAGTATGACATTTTCTCACATTTATTAATATTGAAATATAATTTATTTTCATCACACCAAATATATATATTGTCCAGATCTGCTTGTAGTAAATCACAATCAGAGTCACTCTTTATTTCCTTGTATATTTTCAAGTCGTCGGCAAATAAAAGATATTTACTATTATAAATGGACTGTGGTAGATCATTAACAAAGATAAGAAATAAAAGAGGACCAAGATTGCTTCCTTGTGGTACACCTGAGGTTGGAGTGAAACATTGAGAGTCTGTTCTTTGGTATGTCACAAACGATTTTCTATTAGATAGATAAGATGCAAGTAATTCAATTACTGGTAGTGAAAATCCGTAAAAAGCCAATTTTGTTAACAGTATGTCATGATTTACATTATCAAATGCCTTAGCAAAAACTGTAAATATTACATCAACCTGCCCTTTCCTGTCTAACACTTCACTGACAAAATCTGTAAAAATTAACAGATTTGTGGTGGTTGATCTTTTTGGCATAAAACCATGCTAGTGTAGGTCAATTGAAGAATTAACATGACTAAATATTCGTTTGTAAATAATTTGTTCAAAAATTTTTGCCGCACATGATAAAACAGAAATAGGCCTATAGTTGCCAATTAGGTTTGTTGCACCTGATTTATGAATTGGAGTAACTTTGGCAAGTTTCCATTGTTCGGGAAAAGTTTTCGTTTTTAATGATAAATTAAACAATGTACAAAGCGGATATTTTAGTATATCGGCACATCCCTTGAACACATATGGAGGTATTCAGTCAGGTCCTGCAGCTCGTTTCGGTTTTAACTGGTGTAATGCTTGCTCCACATCTTCAATTGTAATGCTGTGTAAAGTAAATATGTCATGTGGGCTTTCACTTAAGATCGCGTTTATATTGCTAGTGCTATAATTTGAATGATTACTGTACACCGATAAAAAATATTCCGCAAAAGCATTAACTATTGTATAGATAGAATTCAATTCCCGATTTTTATAGGAGTATGTTGTGAACACTGTGCAGTTTTTTTTATTGTTTGAAATATAATTCCAGAAAGCTGCTGGATTTCTTTGAATCATTTCCTCAAAACCTTTTATGTAGTCTTTATATGCTTATCTAATTTTTACTTTAGTATGAGCACGCACAGTTTTAAACTTTGTTAGGTGATACTCAGATGTACTCTTTAGACCATGATGATAATTTTTTTCTTTGACCAGACTAATCAGTTGTTTATTAAACCATGGAGGATATTTGCCTGTTTTTTAATTTTTATTATTAATATTTGTTCTAAATATTAAATATGTTCTAAAACAATTCAACTTTGAAAAATTAAAAAACGTGTTAAGTCTTTTTAAGCCAGGTTGAAATCCATATCAAAAAATCAACCGTTCAATAGGCTTTCATTAGCCACTATCTTTAACGCTTGCTCCACGAAGTAAGAGTCAAAAAATTCACTTGCACGGATCGAACATATACGCGTTCTAAAATAATTCAACTTTGAAAAATTAAAAAACGTTAAGGCTTTTTGACCCCGGTTGAAATCCATACCAAAAATCGAGCGTTCAATAGGCTTTCAGTAGTCACCATCTTTAACGCTTGCTCCACGAAGTAAGAGTAAAAAAATTCACTTGCACGGATCAAACATATACGCGTTCTAAAATAATTCAACTTTGAAAAATTAAAAAACGTTAAGCCTTTTTGACCCCGGTTGAAATCCATACCAAAAATCGAGCGTTCAATAGGCTTTCAGTAGTCACCATCTTTAACGCTTGCTCCATAAAGTAAGAGTCAAAAAATTCAATTGCACGGATCGAACATATACGAGTTCTAAAATAATTTAACTTTGAAAAATTAAAAAACGTGTTAAGCCTTTTTGAGCCAGGTTGACATTCATACCAAAAAATTGAGCGTTCAATAGGCTTACAGTAGCCACCATTTTCAACGCTTGCTCCATGAAGTAAGAGTGAAAAAATTCACTTGCACGGATTGAACATACGCGTTCTAAGATAATTCAACTTTGAAAAATTAAAAAACGTGTTAAGTCCTTTTAAGCCCGGTTGAAATTCATACCAAAAAATCAACCGTTCAATAGGCTTTCATTAGCCACTATATTTAACACTTGCTCCACGAAGTAATAGTAAAAAAATTCACTTGCACGGATCGAACATATACGCGTTCTAAAATAATTCAACTTTGAAAAATTAAAAAACGTTAGCCTTTTTGACCCAGGTTGAAATCCATACCAAAAAAATCGAACGTTCAATAGGCTTTCAGTAGTCACCATCTTTAACGCTTGATTCACGAAGTAAGAGTGAAAAAATTCACTTGCACGGATCGAACATATACGCGTTCTAAAATATTTTCAACAATGAAAAATTAAAAAACGTGTTAAGCCTTTTCGAGCCAGGTTGACATCCATACCAAAAAATCGAGCGTTCAATAGACTTACAGTAGCCACCATTTTCAACGCTTGCTCCATGAAGTGAGTGAAAAAATTTATTTGCACGGATCGAACATACGCGTTCTAAAATAATTCAACTTTGAAAAATTAAAAAACGTGTTGTCTTTTTAAGCCAGGTTGAAATCCATACCAAAAAATCAACCGTTCAATAGGCTTTCATTAGCCACTATCTTTAACGCTTGCTCCACGAAGTAGGAGTCAAAAAATTCACTTGCACGGATCGAACATTTACGCGTTCTAAAATAATTCAACTTTGAAAAATTAGAAAACGTGTTAAGCTTTTTTGAGCCAGGTTGAAATCCATACCAAAAAATTGACCGTTTAAAAGGTTTTCTGGAACCACCATCTTTAACGCTTTCTCCACGAAGTAAGAGTGAAAAAATTTACTTGCACGGATCGAACATATACGTGTTCTAAAATAATTCAGCTTTGAAAAATTAAAAAACGTGTTAAGCCTTTTTGAGCCAGGTTGAAATCCATACCAAAAAATCAAGCATTTAATAGGCTTTCAGCAGCCACCATTTTCAACGTTTGCTCCACAAAGAGTGCAAAAATTCACTAGCACGGATCGAACATACTCATTGTAAAATAATTCAACTTTGAAAAATTAAAAAACGTGTTAAGTCTTTTTGAGCCAGGTTGAAATCCATACCAAAAAATTGATCCTTCAAAAAGTTTTCAGGAACCACCATCTTTAACGCTTGCTCCACGAAGTAAGAGTAAAAAAATTCACTTGCACGGATCGAACATATATGCGTTCTGAAATAATTCAACTTTGAAAAATTAAAAAAAGGGGTTAACCCTTTTTGAGCCAGGTTGAAATCCATACCAAAAAATCAACTGTTCAAAAGGCTTTCAGGAGCCAAAATCTTTAACGCTTGCTCCACGAAGTAAGAGTAAAAAAATTCACTTGCACGGATCGAACATATATGCGTTCTGAAATAATTCAAGTTTGAAAAATTAAAAAACATGTTAATCTTTTTTGAGCCAGGTTGAAATCTATACCAAAAAATTGACCGATCAAAAGGCTTTCAGGAGCCACCATCTTTAACGCTTGCTCCGCAAAGTAAGAGTCAAAGATTCACTTGCACGGATCAAACATATATGCGTTCTCAAATAATTCAACTTTGAAAAATTAAAAAACGTGTTAACACTTTTCGAGCAAGGTTGATACCAAAACATCGACCGTTCGATAGGCTTTTAGTAGCCTCCATTTTCAACGCTTGCTCAAAAAGGCTTAACGCGTTTTTTAATTTTTCAAAGTTGTATTCTATAAGGACGCGTATATGTTCTACGTGCAAGTGAATTTTTTCACTCTTACTTCCTGGAGCAAAAGTTGAAAATGGTGGCTAATGAAAGCCTATTAAACGCTCGATGTTTTGGTATACATTTCAACCTGTCTCAAAAAGGCTTAACACGTTTTTTAATTTTTCAAAGTTGAATTATTTTAGAACGCGTATGTGTTCTATCCGTGCAACTGAATTTTTTCACTCTTACTTTGTGGACCAAAAGTTGAAAATGGTGGCTAATGAAAGCGGAAAAATTTCAACCTGGCTCAAAAAGGCTTAACACGTTTTTTAAATTTTTAAAGTTGAATTTTATAAGGACGCGTATATGTTCTATCCGTGCAAGTGAATTTTTTTACTCTTACTTCGTGGAGCAAAAGTTGAAAATGGTGGCTAATGAAAGCTAATTAAACGCTCGATTTTTTGGTATAAATTTCAACCTGGCTCAAAAAGGCTTAACACGTTTTTTAATTTTTTTAAGTTGCATTTTTTTTAGTATGCGTATATGTTCTATCTGTTCAAGTGAATTTTTTCACTCTTACTTCGTGGAGCAAAAGGTGAAAATGGTGGCTAATGAAAGCCTATTAAGCGCTTGCTTTTTTGGGAAAAATTTCAACCTGGCTCAAAAAGGCTTAACACGTTTTTTAATTTTTCAAAATTGATTTTTTTTAGTACGCGTGTATGTTCTATCCATTCAAGTAAATTTTTCACTCTTACTTCGTGGAGCAAAAGTTGAAAATGGTGGTTAATGAAATCCTATTAAACGTTAGTTTTTTGAGGAAAAATTTCAACCTGGCGCAAAAAGGCTTAACACGTTTTTTAATTTTTCAAAGTTGAATTTTTTAATACGCGTATATGTTCTATCCGCTCAAGTGAATTTTTTCACTCTTACGTCGTGAAGCAAAAGTTGAAAATGGTGGCTAATGAAAGCCTATTAAACGCTCGTTTTTTTGAGAAAAATTTCAACCTGGCTCAAAAAAGCTTAACGCGTTTTTTAATTTTTCAAAGTTGAATTTTATAAGGACGTGAATATGTTCTATTCGTGCAAGTGAATTTTTTCACTCTTACTTCGTGGAGGAAAAGTTGAAAATAGTGGCTAATGAAAGCCTATTGAACGCTCGATTTTTGGTATAAATTTAACCTGGCTGAAAAAGGCTTAACACGTTTTTTAATTTTTCAAAGCTGAATTTTTTTAGTACGCTTATATGTTCTATCCGTGTAAGTGAATTTTTTTACTCTTACTTCGTGGAGCAAAAGTTGAAAATGGTGGCTAATGAAAGCCAATTAAACGCTCGATTTTTTGGTATAAATTTCAACCTGGCTTAAAAAGGCTTAACACGTTTTTTAATTTTTAGAAAGTTGCATTTTTTTAGAACGCGTATATGTTCTATCTGTTCAAGTGAATTTTTTCACTCTTACTTCATGGAGCAAAAGGTGATAATGGTGGCTAATGAACGCCTATTAAGCGCTTGCTTTTTTGGGAAAAATTTCAACCTGGCTCAAAAAGGCTTAACACGTTTTAAATTTTTCAAAATTGATTTTTTTTAGTACGCGTGTATGTTCTATCCATTCAATTGAATTTTTTCACTCTTACTTTGTGGAGCAAAAGTTGAAAATGATGGTTAATGAAAGCCTATTAAACGTTAGTTTTTTTGGGGAAAAATTTCAACCTGGCGCAAAAAGGCTTAACACGTTTTTTAATTTTTCAAAGTTGAATTTTATAAGGACATGTATATGTTCTATTCGTGCAAGTGAATTTTTTCACTCTTACTTCGTGGAGCAAAAGTTGAAAATGGTGGCTAATGAAAGCCTATTGAACGCTAGATTTTTTGGCATAAATTTCAACCTGGTTGAAAAAGGCTTAACACGTTTTTAATTTTTCAAAGCTGAATTTTTTTAGTACGCGTATATGTTCTATCCGTTCAAGTGAATTTTTTCACTCTTACTTCGTGGAGCAAAAGTTGAAAATGGTAGTTAATGAAAGTCTATTAAACGCTTGCTTTTTTTGGGAAAAATTTCAACCTGTTTCAAAAAGGCTTAACACGTTTTTTAATTTTTCTTTAAGTAAATATTAATTATTAGGGTCAGTGCAGATAATAATTGCATTCTGCCATATTAGTTTGGGGAGGTTTGATTAGGTTTAATTCTTGGGAACGTAATCAGAATTATTTTTATTTATATACGACATTCTAAGACACACTACTGCGATGTGGAATGCAACGGGAAACCACATTATCTCCCAAGTACACAGCGTACTCAAATTGTTGCTAATGATGATGACATCCTCTGGGGAAAAAATTCCCGTGGTAAAATAGTCCCCCATTCGGATCTCCGGGAGGGGACTACTTTAGAGGATGTGATCCGAAAGTAAAAATAAAGCTCCGTGAACATTCTGCGAGTCGGAGCATGGAATGTCAGAAGTATGAAACAAATAGGTAAGCTAGAGAACCTGAAACTCGAAATGAGTAGGTTAGCACTAAACATAGTAGGAATCAGTGAAATCCGCTGGCCAGAGGGGGGGGGTTGGAGTGGAGACTTTAGGGTAATTCATATTGGATCAGAGGAAGGAAATTCGGGTGTGGGGATAGTTATGCAAAGAAAGATAGGACGACGTGTAGAAAACTACTTACAAAAGAACGAAAGAGTACTCATGGTTAGATTTGAATCTAAACCAGTAAATACAGTAATAATACAAGTATACATGCCCACCGCTAGCTACAGTGAGGAAGAGGTAGAGGCGATCTACAAAGATATCGAAGACATACTAAGATACGTAAAAGGACATGAAAATTTAATAATTACAGGCGATTTTAATGCAGTGGTAGGTGAGGGTAGGGAAGGAGCGATAGTATGTTTATTTGGTTTAGGTACGAGAAATGACAGGGGAAATAGGCTGGTAGAATTTTGCAATAAGAACAACTTAACCATCACAAATACATTATTTCAACATCATGCTATACATGTGGAAGATGCGAGGAGATATTGGAAGATATCAAATAGATTACATTATTGTTAGACAACGGTTTAGAAATCAAGTAAATGACTGTAGAAGCTACCCAGAAGCAGATATAGACACTGACCACAACATCGTTATCATGAAGGCCGCACTTAAATTTAAAAATCTGAAAAAGAGGAACGGAAAAAGGCACTTTGACTTTGAGAAAGCTAAAAAATAAAGATATCCATGAAAGATTTGAAAAAAGTCAAATGAATTGCTGAAAGATATCGGGAAAATTTCTGATACGAAGGAAGTAGAAACAGAATGGAATAACATTAAATCCAGCCTAGACATGGCGGCCAAAGATATTCTGGGGTATACACAAAAAGAAAATAAGAAACCATGGATAACAAAGGATATCCTGAATTTAATAGAAGAAAAATGAAAATACAAAAATAAATCAGACGAAACAGGAAAACAGAGATACAAAGCCATAAAATGGGAAATTATTTGCAAATGCAGGAAAGCTAAAGAACAGTGGATTGATGAAAAGTGCAAAGAGGTACAAACTAAGATGGAAATAGGAAAGACAGACGAAGCATACAAATTAATTAGAATGAATTTTAAGGATATAAAATCGTATAGCAAAAATATAAGGGACGCACAAGGAAACGTCATTATAGAAAACGTAGAGAAAGTGAGAAGATGGCAAGAATATATATGGAATTTATATTCAGGAGAGGAACTAGCAGCATTAGAACAGGAATCAGACATTGAAAATGATTGCCTGGGATATCCTATACTTAGAGATGAGTTTGAATTAGCATTAAAGGGTTTAAAAAATGGTAAGGTGCCGGGTACAGATAAGATGCAAGCAGAAACTCTAAAAGTCTATGGACAAGCAGTTACAGACGTCTCTTCCGACTTGTAAGCTATATGTATGAGACAGGCGAGATACCCAAGGATTTCAAACGTAACCTCATAGTAACTATACCAAAAAAAAAGAGGCGCGGATAGATGTGAAAAGTTTCAAACAATAAGTTTGACAGCACACATTTCAAAAATATTAACTAGAATTATACAAAGACGAATGGAAAAACGAGCTGTAAAAATACTGGGAGAAGATCAATTTGGGTTTAGGCGCAACAGGAGAACATGGAAGGCCATTTTAGCTCTGAGGGTGATAATGGAAAAAACAATAGAGAAGGGGAAAAGCGTATATATAGGGTTTGTAGATCTGGAAAAAGCATTCGACATTGTAAAATGGAAAAAATGTTTAAAATACTCCAAAAGATTGGAATGAGTTTTAAGGATAGACGGATAGTACATAGCCTATACAAAGATCAAACGGCGGTAATAGAATTAGAGCAGGAACGTAGAGAAGTAAACATTAGGAAAGGGGTCAGACAGGGATGTGCCTTATCCCTATTAATTTTTAACTTGTACATAGAAGGGGCAATGAATACTGTCAAATGCAGGAAGACATTTGGAATTAATATGCAGGGACAAAAGATTGATATGCTTAGATTTGCAAATGACATAGCGGTATTAGCATCTAGCAAAGATTAGTTAGAAGCTGCTCTTAATGAATTGGAAACAGTTCTAACGGAGAGATATGGTATGAAAATTAACAAAAATAAAACTAAAGTTCTAGTATGTAAAAGGGGGGAAAATAAATCGAAAACAAGAATACAAATAGGTAAGGAGAACTTACCAGAGGTTAAAGATTTCTGCTACCTAGGAAGTCAAATAACAAAAGATAGAAAAGCACAAAAGATATAAAACAAAGATTAGCACAAGGTCGTGCCACATTTAACAAGAAAAAGCAACTACTGTGCTCAAAGACCACAAACATAGAAACAAGGAAAAGATTACTTAAAACATATGTGTGGAGCACAGCACTGTATGGCTGTGAAGCCTGGACAGTAGGAGAAGCAGATAAGAAAAAGGCAGAAGCCTTTGAAATGTGGTACTACAGACGTATGATGAAGATATCATAGATAGACAAAGTTAAGGACAAATAAGTACTAGAAATGGTAGGGTAAGAAAGGAGTATGTGGAAAACAGTAAAAAATAGGAGAGATAGGATGATAGGCCACATACTAAGACAAGAGGGAATAGTGCGGAATATATTAGAAGCAGAGATAAGAAAAAAGAGAGGTAGAGGTAGACCTAGGTTAGACTACTGCACACAGATAGTGAAAGATGTAGGCTATGAGAATTTCAGGGAAATGTGTAGGCTAGCTCAGAATAGAAATCAATGGAGGTACGCTTCCAACTAGTCGCAAGATGGAAAAACTAATGACAAAAATAATAACTGTACTTAAACATGGTGATTACTATAAACAACTACAGATATTTGGTTTTGCAATACTTTCAACTAATGTTAATTGTGCGAAAGGATTTACTGGAAAACTATTAATACGGCAAATGTCTAAGTGTTGGGGGATCCTTGGCAGCCACAGGCTGCTTAACCCGCTTCACACACCACTGAATCTCGGTGAAATAGGGCATATAATTAGAAAACAATAGAAGGGAATCGAACTGTATATAGGCTGTTGTGAGAATTGCGGGGAACTGGGTAGGCTTGCTCAGAACATAAATAAACTGAGGTACAAGTCCAACCAGTTTCAAGACTTAAAACTCAATCACGAAAAAATAAGTGCTCTTAAATCTGAAGATTAGTATAAACAACTACAGGTGTGGTTGTGATATATTTTCAACTAATGTTGATTATGCGAAAGGATAAATTGGAAAACTATTAATGTGACAAAGGTTCAAGTGCTGGGGGAACTTGGCAGCCAAAGACTGCTTACCCTCCTTCACATACCACTGAATATCAGAGAAATAGGGTATAAACTAATAGAATATGACCAAACTGTATCAAACAAGAAAGAACAGCAGCTATGTTCAAAGACAATGAACAGATACAAGAAAAAACTGTTCAAAGCATAGGGTGGAGCACAGCACAGTACATCTATGAAATATGGGCAGTAGGAAAAGCAGACAGAAAGAGATAGAAGCCTTCTGGAATGTTGTACTTCAGATATATGAGGATGGTAGCATGAACAGACAAAGGTAATAACAAATTGGATGTAGAAATTGTAGAAGAATAAAGATATTTGTGGAAAATGAAAAAATAGGAGAAATAGAAGGACAGGATACGTTCTAAGACATTTCTGGGAAATAGTACGGGATATATTACAAGCAGAGATAGGAAAGATATGTAGGGGTAGGCTGAGATCAAACTTTCGCACACAGATAGGGATAGATGCAGACTGAGCAAATTTCAGCGAGATGTGTAGGTTGGTTCAGATTAGGAAACAATGAGGGTACGCTTCCAACCAGTTCTAGGACTGAAGACCTAATGATGATGATGATGATGATATTTGTAAAGTCTAATGCTATCTAGTGCTGAGTAATTTAAAAAATCGCAAATATGTGCAAATGCAAAAAATAGTGTGCAGACCACAATAAAATTGTCTGCCATTTTTTATTTTGAAGACCCAAACATAAGGGAACACAACTACAAAATATGAATGTTTTTTGTGATGGTGTGGCAACCAGTGCTGGATCACCTGAAATGGCTTGTCCCATATACTAGCAAAATTCATATAGTTCTTTTAAAATTTTAACGACCTGCGTGGAAACCTTAAATGTTACTGAGAAAACTAAAGACCAAGGTTAAAATATGGTTCTAAAACAATAGTAATGTCTCTAATGGTGTTGATACTACTATACACTATTATTTTAGAAACAGTGTTATTATATGAATATTTTCTAAACATTTTCTTATTAAAACAACTTGAAGTTGTCTTACAATTTTTAAAAATTGCTGTTTTTTGCAACTGCTATTAAGTATAGAGCAACCATGACAAAATGAATAATTTAAATAACCACCATAGCAGCAATGCTTCTTCATGAATTGTTAACTTAACATCGATCCGATAGTGCATATTCTTGACACTTTAATTTTGACATTTGCAAACCCTGGCTTATTGTTTGTTGTGTGAATTTTTATTTTGTTTAATTTCGCTTTGTTGATAATAATTATGAAACACTTTTTTCAAAACTTTGCTTTGTTATTTATTCTGAGATTGTATTGCCTTCTATACATTTATCATAGGTTAGATATTTATTTACAAATTAATAACTTGACATTATATTAAAGGTTATATTAACCAACCATGATGTTTTTTGTTTGAACTGAAAACAATGTGTTACATTAACTTTGTATGTTAGCATGTTCAATTATTCCTTCGTGGTATTATATTACTGATATGAAGTAGTTATTTTAAAAGATTTATCTTAAATGTTCATGTTTTCGTTTCTTATCATATTAATTTAATATATGGTAGAAACTGTAGTAACTGTAAACACCCTATTCGAACAACATGTTAGAAGAAGATATACCTGGAAAGCGCCCGGTGATAGGGTTAGATACCAAATAGATTATATTTTAGTTAAACAAAGATTTAGAAACCAAGTTGAAAACTGTTGTAGTTATCCAGGGACTGACATAGATAGCGATCATAACTTGGTTAAAATGAAGTATAATCTAAAATTCAAAAAATTGAGAAAGGCTAAAAGAGAGGGATGGGATCTAGGTAGGCTTAATAATAGTCAGCCAAAAGAAGAATATAAACAAGTATTAGATAATAAGATGAAAGAGATAGCTACAAGAGGGAACGTAGAAAATAGATGGATACAAATAAAAAGGGATGTACATGATACTGCAACACAGACCATAGGTAAGAAAAAAGTAGAAGCGAGAAAACTCTGGGTAACAAAAGAGATATTAAATTTAATCGAGAATAGAAGAGAGTTTAAATTTTTCAAAGAATTGGATAGTGAAAGTAAGCAAAAATATAATAGAGCTAGAAATAAGATAGTACATGAGTGTAGAAAAGCTAGAAATAAATGGATGGAGGAGAATGTAGGGGAATACAAGATGATTTGAGAGTAGGTAAGACAGACAGGGCTTACAGGGCAGTTAAAAAGTTTTTCGGGGAAGATACGAAAAAATATAATGGTATTAAAGATGAAAATAATGAGCTTCTAATAAATAAAGTTGAGGTAGCAGATAGATGGAAAAGATATTTAGAAGATTTATATAAGTGAGACGATATGGATGAGTTAGAGAATGACCAAGAAGAGGATATCGAAATATGGTTCTCAATATTAAGAGAGAGATTTGATAGAGCTGTAAGGGATCTTAAACTAAATAAAGCGCCGGAGATAGACGATATACCCGCAGAATTAATCAAATATGCAAGTCCGAAAACTTTAGACAGATTATATGACCTAGTAAAAGTAATATATGACACAGGTGAGGTCCCAATAGATTTTGAAAAAAATATCCCAATCCCAAAAAAGTCAGGAGCTGTTAGGTGTGAGAATTCTAGAATAGTTAGTTTAACTTTCACTTCCAAAATACTAACAATAATAATTAAAGATAGATGCTTTGACTGAGAATTATTTAGACGAAGACCAATATGGTTTTCGAAAAGAGAGAGAGACTAGAGAACCGATACTAATGATTAAGGGTAATTATCGAAAAAAGGTTACAAAAAGATAAAAAGACCCATTTCGTGTTTGTAGATTTAGAAAAAGCATTTGATAGGGTTAATTGGATTGTTATGTTCAGGGTTTTGCTAAAAATAGGAATCTCTCATAGGGATAGAAAAATTATTTACATTCTATATCAAAACCAAAGCGTAGTAATTATATTTGATGAAATAGAAAAGGAAGCTAAGATTAGAAATGATGTTAGACAGGGCTGTATGCTATCTCCCTAGATTTTTAATGTTTATATTGAGGAAGCTTTAAACTTAGCTAGAGAGAGAAAAGATATAGGTATTAGTGTACAGAGACAGAAAATAGACATGTTACGTTTTGCACATGATATAGCCATTATAGCAGATTCTAGAAAATAGTTCGGTGAGTTTTTAAATATTTTAGATGAGATACTACAGAGTAACTATAGTATGAGAATTAACTCAAAAAAGACAAAAATAATGACTAGTGAGTTACAGCCTAGTTCTAAACCAAAATTAAAAATAGGTAATACTGAGTTAGAGGAGGTAGATGAATTTTGCTATTTAGGTAGTATAATTACAAAGGACGGACGTAGCAAAAGGCATATAAGTAAGTAAGTTCATTCATACCCATAATACTATGGGTAAAATTCTTGTACAACACATTAAACAGCTTATTTGCATTTGTTACTCTAAATATCCTAATATAACAACTATGCGGAGTGCATATAAATGTCAGAGGAAGAAATTTTTTTATCCTTCCCTACCAATCTTAAAATTTATATTGTCAATAAAATAATAAACATCATCTTCATTTTGTTTTCGACCTTGCTTAAGGTCGGTTTGACGCAGCTCTAACTTCATTTCTATTCTGTGCTAATCTAAAAAGTTCTTCATACCCTTCACTACCTAATTTTCTAATAATTTAACTAATGTAGCTTGGTTTAGGTCTTCCTATACTCTTCTATTTTTTTCCTTATATACCTGGCTCTACATAGATATTAGCAACCTAATGGTTGCTAAAGAACTCCAACATGTTTTCATGATTCTCATTTATAAGGAAATGACATATTACCTGGTTATCCCATCCAAAAAAGGAAGAGTTAAATTATATGTTATGGTAAGACTTAAGCAACGAATCGCTGTCAACATGCCAAACCGCTAACTAATTGTGAGTTATGTCATGGTGACGTTTATTAAATTATATGTTATGGTAAGGCTTAAGTAACGAATCGCTACCAACATGCCAGACCACTAACTAATTGTGAGTTATGTCATGGAGACGTTTATTAAGTTATATGTTATGGTAAGGCTTAAGCAGCGAATCGCTGCCAACATGCCAGACCGCTAACTAATTGTGAATTATGTCATGGTGACATTTAGTTAACTGATTTTTATTTTTTTTTGTTTTGTTTTCGAACTTCCTTAAGGTCGGTTTTACGCAGATCTAAATTCTTTTCTATTCTGAGCTAGTCTAAGAAGGTCTACATACCCTTCACTTCCTTAATCTCTAATAATTTGACTAATATAGCTTTGTCTAGGTATTCCTACTCTATTTTTATTTGGTAGTCTATAATCTAAGACCTTACTAAATAGTCCTTCATGTCTTAACTGGTGGCCTATCATTCTATCTCGCCTGACCTTTAATTGTTTCCATATGTAGGGTTCCTCATCTATCCTTCTATAAACTTCCTCATTTGTTACTCTATCTGCCTAACTAATCTTTAACTTTCTCCTATAACACCAAGTTTCAAAAGCTTCTTTTTTTTCTTATCTACTTCTTTAATTGTCCAAGTTTCACTACTGTATAATAGAATGCTTTAAAAGACTTTTTCTATTATTTAAATTAATACTATTAGCTAGTACTAAGTCTATCTTTTTTAAAAACATTATTTTAGCTTGAGCTATTTACGCTACTATATCCCTTCTGCTACGTCCATTCTTTGTAATTATACTACCTAAATAGCAAAATTCATTTACCTCCTCTAACTCAGTATTACCTATTTTTAATTTGGTTTAGAACTAGGCTGTAACTCACTTGTCATTACTTTTGTCTTTCCTGAGTTAATTTTCGTACTATGGTTACTCTGTAGTATCTCATCTAAAATATTTCTAAACTCTTCTAACTCTTTTCTAGACTCTACTATAATGGATGTATCATCTGCAAAACGTCTAAAGTTTGTTGACTTGCATATTTTATTTATTCTGCGGGTATATCGTCTATCTCCGGCGCTTTATTTAGTTTAAGATTCCTCACAACTCTATCAAATCCCTCTCTTAATATTGAGAACCATATTTCTACATCCTCTTCTTGGTCATTCTCTAACTCATCCATATCGTCTCCCTTATATAAATCTTCTAAATATCTTTTCCATCTATCTGCTACCTCAACTTTATTTATTAGAAGCTCATTATTCTCATCTTTAATACCATTATATTTTTTCCTATCTTTCCCGAAAAACTTTTTAACTGCCCTGTAAGTCCTGTCTGTCTTACCTACTCTCAAATCATCTTGTATTCCCTTACAATTCTCCTCCATCCATTTATTTCTAGCTTTTCTAAACTCTTGTACTATTTTATTTCTAACTCTATTATATTTTTGTTTACTTTCACTATCCAATACTCTGAAAGGTTTAAGCTTTCTTCTATTCTTTATTAAATTTAATATCTTCTTTGTTACCCAGGGTTTTCTCGTTTCTATTTTTTTCTTACTTATAGTCTGTTTGCTGTATCATGCACAGCTCTTTATTTCTTTCCATCTATTTTCTACGTTCCCTCCTATAGCTATCTCTTTGATCTTATTATCTAATACTTATTTATATTCCTCTTTTACCTCGCTATCATTAAGCTTACCTAGATCCCATCCCTCTCTTTTAACCTTTGTCAGTTTTTGAATTTTAGCTTACACTTCATTTTACCTAAGTTATGATCGCTATCTATGTCAGCCCTTGGATAACTATGACAGTTTTTAACTTGATTTCTAAATCTTTCTTTAACTAAAATATAGTCTATTTGGTATCTAGCCCTATCACCTGGTGCTTTCCAGGTATATCTTTTCGTAACATGTTGTTCGAATAGGGTGTTTACAGTTACTAATCTATGTTCATGGCAAAACTGAACTAATCTTTCTCCTCTATCATTTTGTCTGCCATACCCAAATTTTTCTACCATTTTTCCCTTACTACCTTCTCCCACTGATGCATTAAAATCGCCCATAACTATTAAATTCTCATCTCCCTTTACTTTTCTCGCTATACTATTTATATCCTCATATACCTTTTCTACTTCGTCATCCTCGTACTGAGTTGTTGGCATGTAAACCTGTACTAAAACAGTGTCTGTAGGTTTCATACTCAATCTAACCATAATTAAGTTATCACTAAATTGTAAGTACTCTTTAACTTTACGTTCTAATCTTTTACCTAACACTATTCCTACCCCTACCTGTCCATTAGTTGAAGAACTTGTAATTATTCTATAATGATCTTTCCAAAAGTCATTATTATCTGGCCATCTCACCTCACTAATACCTAAAATGTCCAGCTTTTCTTTTTTCATTTCGACTAATAAATTCGTTAACTTATCTACTCTAAGTAATGACCTTACATTCCAAGTCTCTATCACTAAATCGAACCGTTGTTTTAAGTTCTTACGATGACGAGCCCCTAGTACCCCCTCCCGGAGATCCGATTGATGGGGTATTTTACCTCCGGACAAGAATTTTACTTGTGAGCTCTCCATCATACATATTTTGTGATTTAGGCCACGGACACCTGGGAAATATTGTGGTAGGTTGCCATATCTTTCTACAACGCAGTTTTTAAAGATTTTAGCAAAAAGCCGTATCCGTCACGGCCAACCCCCAACAACCTTGTAAATTATTAAGGATCGCCTGCAATATCTTTTAGCCATCAAGGCTGCTGCCCCTTGCCGTGCCTTTTAATCGCCTTTTACGATAAGCAGGCTTAACTATAGTAGTATTCTTTGTCCCTACTATAAGGATAAAATAATAAATAAATTACTAATAATAGGTCGTCAAAGGAACTAAAACAACATAAATAAAATGTGTATAAATTAAAGATCATTTATTAATTAATCATGAATCTTCGAAGTTATCTTCTAGAAACTCATCTAATGAATAGTAACCTCGCTTGCGCAGCAAAGATAATAGAGCAGATTTAAATTGTCAATTTCTTTAAAGATTTTATGTTAATAGGTAGTTTATTAAACAATGTTGGGGCTATATATATATATATATATATATATATATATATATATATATATACAGGGTGAGTTTTTAGTGTGGCAACGGTCAATATCTCCGTTATTATAAAAGCTACGTAAACCAAATTTGGAGGCATATTAGGCATGCCTAAAGTGCACATTTTAAAAATATTTGGAAGCATACAGGGTGTTTCATAATTCCAGGGCATATTAAACTTATATTTTTTTAAATGGAATACCCTATATATTATTACATTTTTGAAAAGCCCATAAAAAGAGCTTTAATTTGATATCAAATTGTATCTGTCTATTCCTTTTAGTTTTTGAGATATTCAACTGTTTTTAGAAAAAATGACCCTGATTAGATACATTGTCACTGCACTAATACACAACTTATGTTAATTTTCAAGATGCAGAAAATTTTACTATATACCATAGTATATTTGTAATTATCACTTTTTTGAAATTTCTTTACAGTATACAGGGTGTGTCAGGTTTCGCAAAATGCAATTTTTAAAAAAAATTTTAAATGGCACCCTATCAATTTTATTGCTGCAATGGATAGCTCATTAAGTGTCCTTTCATTTTTGTTAAGCATTTCCTATACCTAAATTCATTACTTTCTGAGATATTTTTGATTTTCTTCAAATTTTATGAATGTTTTTAATTTACATAACTAAAAATAACTTACTATTGGAGAATATTATAAAACAATTAATACATTTTGATTAACAATCAACTACACTTATCCAATAACAATTTTCACTACAGATATAACAACCTACAATAATACGCTATTAACAGAATTCTGCCAGATCAACAATATGCATTTTATAGAAAATGTTCAAGCAAGAAATCAGGCAGGCTTTGAAAAAAATAACTATTACAATTAAAATGTCATTTAGGTTTATTAATTGTAGTGTGTTGTCATTTAACACATTATCCGTTCTGTTTTAAATGTAATCTTTGAAGCAGTTTTCAAAATGAATTTTACAGTAGAAAAACAAATAAATATGATTTGGGTATTGGGAGCAGGTTTAAGAAATTTCCTACTTGCATCAAGAATATACCAAGAGAGATATCCTGTTAAATGACAACACACTACAATTAATAAACTTAAATGACATTTTAATTGTAATAGTTATTTTTTTCAAAGCCTGCCTGATTTCTTGCTTGAACATTTTCTATAAAATGCATATTGTTGATCTGGCAGAATTCTGTTGATAGCGTATTATTGTAGGTTGTTATATCTTTAGTGAAAATTATTATTGTATAAGTGTAGTTGATTGTTAATCAAAATGTATCAATTGTTTTATAATATTCTCCAATAGTAAGTTATTTTTAGTTATGTAAATTTAAAACATTCATAAAATTTGAAGAAAATCAAAAATATCTCAGAAAGTAATGAATTTAGGTATAGGGAATGCTTAACAAAAATGAAAGGACACTTAATGAGCTATCCATTGCAGCAATAAAATTAATAGGGTGCCATTTAAATTTTTTTTTAAAAATTGCATTTTGCGAAACCTGACACACCCAGTATACTGTAAAGAAATTTCAAAAAAGTGATAATTACAAATATACTATGGTATATAGTAAAATTTTCTGCATCTTGAAAATTAACATAAGTTGTGTATTAGTGCAGTGACAATGTATCTAATCAGGGTCATTTTTTCTAAAAACAGTTGAATATCTCAAAAACTAAAAGGAATAGACAGATACAATTTGATATCAAATTAAAGCTCTTTTTATGGGCTTTTCAAAAATGTAATAATATATAGGGTACTCCATTTAAAAAAATATAAGTTTAATATGCCCTGGAATTATGAAACACCCTGTATGCTTCCAAATATTTTTAAAATGTGCACTTTAGGCATGCCTAATATGCCTCCAAATTTGGTTTACGTAGCTTTTATAATAACGGAGATATCGACCGTTGCCACACTAAAAACTCACCCTGTATATATATATATATATATATATATATATATATATATATATATAGCCCCAACATTGTTTAATAAACTACCTATTAACATAAAATCTTTAAAGAAATTGACAGAATTTAAATCTGCTCTATTATCTTTGCTGCGCAAGCGAGGTTACTATTCATTAGATGAGTTTCTAGAAGATAACTTCGAAGATTCATGATTAATTAATAAATGATCTTTTAATTTATACACATTTTATTTATGTTGTTTTAGTTCCTTTGACGACCTATTATTAGTAATTTATTTATTATTTTATCCTTATAGTAGGGGACAAAGAATACTACTATAGTTAAGCCTGCTTATCGTAAAAGGCGATTAAAAGGCACGGCAAGGGGCAGCAGCCTTGATGGCTAAAAGATATTGCAGGCGATCCTTAATAATTTACAAGGTTGTTGGGGGTTGGCCGTGACGGATACGGCTTTTTGCTAAAATCTTTAAAAACTGCGTTGTAGAAAGATATGGCAACCTACCACAATATTTCCCAGGTGTTGTCATTTAACACATTATCCGTTCTGTTTTAAATGTAATCTTTGAAGCAGTTTTCAAAATGAATTTTACAGTAGAAAAACAAATAAATATGATTTGGGTATTGGGAGCAGGTTTAAGAAATTTCCTACTTGCATCAAGAATATACCAAGAGAGATATCCTGTTAAATGACAACACACTACAATTAATAAACTTAAATGACATTTTAATTGTAATAGTTATTTTTTTCAAAGCCTGCCTGATTTCTTGCTTAAACATTTTCTATAAAATGCATATTGTTGATCTGGCAGAATTCTGTTGATAGCGTATTATTGTAGGTTGTTATATCTGTAGTGAAAATTGTTATTGGATAAGTGTAGTTGATTGTTAATCAAAATGTATCAATTGTTTTATAATATTCTCCAATAGTAAGTTACTTTTAGTTATGTAAATTAAAAACATTTATAAAATTTGAAGAAAATCAAAAATATCTCAGAAAGTAATGAATTTAGGTATAGGGAATGCTTAACAAAAATGAAAGGACACTTAATGAACTATCCATTGCAGCAATAAAATTGGTAGGGTGCCATTTAAAATTTTTTTTAAAAATTGCATTTTGCGAAACCTGACACACCCTATATACTGTAAAGAAATTTCAAATAAGTGATAATTACAAATATACTATGGTATATAGTAAAATTTTCTGCATCTTGAAAATTAACATAAGTTGTGTATTAGTGCAGTGACAATGTATCTAATCAGGGTCATTTTTTCTAAAAACAGTTGAATATCTCAAAAACTAAAAGGAATAGACAGATACTATTTGATATCACATTAAAGCTCTTTTTATGGGCTTTCCAAAAATGTAATAATATATAGGGTGTTCCATTAAAAAAAATATAAGTTTAATATGCCCTGGAATTATGAAACACCCTGTATGCTTCCAAATATTTTTAAAATGTGCACTTTAGGCATGCCTAATATGCCTCCAAATTTGGTTTACGTAGCTTTTATACTAACGGAGTTATCGACCGTTGCCACACTAAAAACTCACCCTGTATATATATATATAAATATATATTGCTGTGATATCCTCCTGTGAATGCGGGAACTGGGTCCTTTCAACAAAAAAATTCTAGTCCCACCGATTGGGCGTCATAAACTGCTGTGATCCTGTTTTCGCCTCGGCTGCTCACCTAATTTTATAAACCTCCTCATTCATAAAAAAAAACAACACATTCCTACCACAAACATCAACGTTAACTCTATTTACATCAATATTCAGAATACATTAAATTTTCAAATTAAATTTCAGCATAAAATTCAGTTTTAAAAAGAATTTCAAGATTAATTTTATTATCATTTTAATGAGCATCCAGAATTAAAGTCCTTGTAGGATGCCTATTAATTAATATAACAATATATGCAGACCTGAGTCTGAGTACAAAGGGAGCATCTACCACCCCTTTACGTTAATTAACCAGGTTCGTCTAATTGAGCTCAAAGACATACCCAAATTTTCATCATATTCCCGAACATCAATACTAAATACTCCTTTCTACTTAAACAAGCAAATTTCATCTTAAAATTAAAATTTTATGGTTAGTACAATTTCACTAATGTCCATTTAAAGTAAATCAATTATAAAGTTATTCAACACACAAAAATATCAAAGTTCAACCAAAATAGTATAAATTACCTGAAGGTTACTGCACTCGTAGCTTCAAGGTACATCGTCCCTTTTGTTAATCACACCATTCCAACTGGATTATATTTACAGCTTCTGATTCTCAACGCTTTTAAAATTTTCTCCATCACCATTTATTTAAAGTTGTTTCTGGGCTTTTCCGGAACTCATCTGTGTATATCTGACTCTTGTTTGTGGATCCAGACACATTTATGAACCATTTAATTATTCACCCCCGCAAAATAGCAAAGAAATTCTTACTTCTTTCACCAATATACGCCAAAACTGCCTACTAATGGGTATTCATTTGTCGTTGTAAATTTTGACTAATTAGTACAGTGATACTAAATTTTATTACCTTGTATCTAAGTGCACTAAAGTACATTCATGTTAGCACGTAAAGAACAAACTATTTTGAATCACCAAAATATACGAGCAAACTTTAAATTATTTTATCAAACTAAAATGCACTGTTTAACATCTTGAATCAAGTCGCGGATGTAAGAGAGCTTTTAACGCATCGAATAGTCAAAAGTCTCAGAGAGCGAAATTCATATTACCACCGGTATATATAGCGGATAGCCGGCACGTCGCTTTTGTCCTCAAAACAGACAATTCTAAAGAATTTCACATTCTCGTTTCCCATTCCGTCGCTCGCGCGTCGGTTTTTACGAATTTTTGTACTCGCCAGTTGAAAATCTCAGAAATTCTCACACGGCACGCAAAGTCTGGAAATAACTAATTGGCTTTTATACAGAAATCGTTGTTTCTACCTCTGATATTTGCATCCTATTTTCAACCAATTGTGACCCTCGTGACGTTGCTTAAATCACGCCTTTTACTATATGTGTCTTTGCTTGACGCATTTTCTCTTTCCTTTTCTAACCTGTTCGTATTGGTGCAAATTGATATTCTTTATTATCGATTATTTCAGTCCATGTGGACTATCTGGGTTAAATAACCCCGTATCGCGCCTTCCCGTGAATATTAAGCCCCGGTTTCTCCAAGATTCTCTGAACCATTAATTATCTGCAAAATTTACGCGGAATGAGCTTTTTTTAAACTACGCAGGTGTTCAAAAATACTATTAATTCTCAGAGCTTTATTACATGGCATTTTATTGGGTTTTTACAAGTTTCTATAGATATTATCTGTTACTAACGATTCAATTAACTTCAATTAAAAAATAATACCCTTTAATTTTTAGCGAATCCTAATTAAATATTCAATTATTATCTGTACGTTTTGTTTAATACCGGTTACTTGAAATAGAGTTAATTAATATAAATTTTGCACGTAATTTCCATTTGTTTCTTTCTTAAGAATAATTAAATTACACGCAGAGCTTTTTAATACTGTTTCTTTTGATATAAAGCGTCTTGTACATGATTTAAATCTCTTATTTTAATGAAACGACCGAATTTATTTATGCGTCATGGTTTTAATAAAGCGTATTATCTAATAAAATTCCTTATACACGGTGATTAAAATTATTTGATGTGATTATTTAATTTTCTACCCTGGTCTAAATATGAGTATTTTCCTCCTATTTGAATACAAATAATCCCACTTATTTGAATGCAAATATAAAGCATTTAAACTGCCAAAAAATATTTAGAAAAAAAAATTGCCTATCTCTCTCTATCCTTATCTATCTAACTTACCTACTTTGTCTCCAATTCAAAAAAAATAGTTACACCTACCCTATATCCCTATCTTATTCCTAACTCACTTAATTTTATAAACTGAAATTATCCCTAACTTCATCCTACTTATCCATCTAATCCTATATACATCCTATATACCTATCCTATTCCTAACTTTTAACTAATCTTCACTATACTTTACTTCATCTTACCTAATCCTATATACCTATCCTATTTCTAACTTTATTCCTAACTCTCCACTAATCTTATATGAAATATCTATACTTAACCTATCTTATTTTCTTCCTACATTTACTCTTTATTCTCATCCTAAACCTATTCCTAATTATCTCCCATATTTATTTTATACCTAGCTTTATTTTCTATACACACTTACTTCTACTCTTCTATATACACCTATTCTATCCCTATCCTATTTAAATCTAACTCTCTTCTTGACCCTCCAAGTCTTTCTTCTCACCATCCTAATACTCTTCATCCCTATTTCTCCCCCTTCTATATCTATACTTAACATCACTGTTATCTCACATACAATAAACTCATCCTTATTATCCTCACTCTTAAATATTGCTTCTTCTTCAGTCCCTACACTTGTCTGTTTCTCATTTATTGTTGTTTCCCTTTCTGCCGACAAACCAAACGATACTACTTTACAATTCTCGATTTTTCCCTCTACGGAAAATCCTATGTACCTTCTAGAATTCTTATGTAATGGAATCCGCCAGAATGAATCCCTTAAATCTACTTTATTAAAAACAAACTTGCCATTTAACCTCGTCAAAAATAATTCTGCCTTCACCTGCTCCCGATTTGCTGCTTCTACCCCCACAACTTCTGCATGTTTTTGTATTAAAGCTTGAACCTCTACTTTCCTATCCTCTGGACATCTTATTGTGTTGATCTGTTTACCTTCATCATCCTCTACCTCTACTACATTAATACTAAACCCTGTGTCATCCTCTGTGACTTCATAACTGCCCTTCCATGGCACTACCCTATCCTTAATCCTTATTTCCTTCCGTTCCATATCTATCAAAACCCCTAACTTCATCATACAGTCAACACCTAAAATGCTCTGAAACTTCAGTCCAGGTACAATTACAAACTCCTGTTCACAGCTTAAATCTCCTATATCTATCCTAAGCACCACAACACTATTTACTACAGCAAACTTCTTTTTATTTGGAGCTACTAAATGGCTACGCTTTATAGGCATAATTCTATCACAAACCTTATCCCTATTTTTGCTGACGAATTCCTCCGATATTAAACTCGCCTCTGCACCTGTATCAAGTAATACTTCTACATTATTCTCAAAAATTCCTATATTAACAATTGGCAAACATAATTTTTCTACAGTTTCTGGCTCTACTTCCTCCTCAATTTTGAAAAATTCACGTGGATGTTCATACACATTTACACTGAAATCTAGTGGTCTGTCGCGTTCTAAAAATCCTGTCCAGGTCTGTTTTCCCTACTCGGTCCTGGTCTAGCCGTCACCTCAGCGTATGTCCTAGGCGTTTCCACTCGTTCCGTGTCTCTATTAGCAGTCCCGCTCATGTCTGGTGAACTATTCATTCTGGTAGGTCCCGGTCTCGGTGCAGGTCCCCTTCCTAAACTATTACTCCTAACGTATGGTCGTCTCTGTTCCCAATTCTGTCGCTGGTATCCGTAACTATTCCCCCATCTAGCGTAGTTGTCCCGTCTATTGTCAAACCTAACTGTGTTGATCTGTCTTTCCCTGTTATCCCGAGGTCGTCCACTACTTACGTCGTCGTACCTCTGCAAGTATTCTAGAAACATTTTTCTGTCCACTATGTTCTGTAGTGCTACGTGCTGTCTTATTTCTACCTCGAAGTGTCGTGATAAATATTTAATAATTTGTCGGTCCGTCAGTGGTGGGTTCAGTTGCTTTGCTATGCTATACTTGCGTATAGCATATTGCTCCCTACTTCCTGAAAATTCTCCCTTAAATCTCCCTGTGATTAAGTCGTCTCGTACCTGGTCTTGTCTGTGGTCACTCCAGTAGTGCTTTAAAAATTTGTTTTCAAAGTCCTGATACGTGTCTATGTCCTGTCCTACTAAATTGTACCATGCTTCCGCGTTGTCCTTTAATAAAGCCTTTATCGTATTTAGTTTAGTCTGTTCGTCAAATAAATTTCCCACTAGATTTCTTACACTATTAATAAAAATTTGTGGATTTACCCTGTTATCGCCATAAAACTTCATGTGTTGGTCCAATGATACTCCACCTGTAGAAAATCTGGGACCATCCCCCGTTAAATTTGACATGTTGTATTTAATACTACTAACTTCGCGTTCTACCCTGCCTAACTGATCCCTACATGAGTCCGTCACTTCAGTCATTTTTACATTAATCTCTTCTTCACAAAAAATGCGTACTTCGGACCTTAAATGTCCCATTTCCTGTCGAAGACCTGTAATATCACGCTCATTTTTTTCAACCCTATTTTCTACTTCCCCCAGTTTCACGGTAAGACTATCTTTAAATTCTGTAAATTCTTTAGTAGTTTGTTCAATTTTCCCGCTTATCTGCTCTAATTTTCGGTTGGACTCCTCCCTAGCTCTATTAGATTCATCCCTAGCTCTATTAGCTTCATCGTTCATCCTCTCTAGCATTCTCATTATCATCTCGTTTCCTTGATCCCCTGATTCCGTCCTCGACTGATCTTTACTGCCTCCAGCTTCTTCCATTTTAGAATTTTTCTCACACAATGCACTATTGTCACTTCCAATTTCCACTCCTTGACTCCTTAACCACTCTTTTCTCTGCATACGTTCTAATCACTCTCACACACTCTAAAATACTCTTAAATTTATACACACACAAAAACTCTCTCTCTCAGATCGCCAGTTTCCTGGAATAAAATCACAAAAATTTTATTTGGAACTTGAGCCCTCACGTTGTGGTTGCCATGAACTGCTGTGATATCCTCCTGTGAATGCGGGAACTGGGTCCTTTCAACAAAAAAATTTTAGTCCCACCGATTGGGCGTCATAAACTGCTGTGATCCTGTTTTCGCCTCGGCTGCTCACCTAATTTTATAAACCTCCTCATTCATAAAAAAAAACAACACATTCCTACCACAAACATCAACGTTAACTCTATTTACATCAATATTCAGAATACATTAAATTTTCAAATTAAATTTCAGCATAAAATTCAGTTTTAAAAAGAATTTCAAGATTAATTTTATTATCATTTTAATGAGCATCCAGAATTAAAGTCCTTGTAGGATGCCTATTAATTAATATAACAATATATGCAGACCTGAGTCTGAGTACAAAGGGAGCATCTACCACCCCTTTACGTTAATTAACCAGGTTCGTCTAATTGAGCTCAAAGACATACCCAAATTTTCATCATATTCCCGAACATCAATACTAAATACCCCTTTCTACTTAAACAAGCAAATTTCATCTTAAAATTAAAATTTTATGGTTAGTACAATTTCACTAATGTCCATTTAAAGTAAATCAATTATAAAGTTATTCAACACACACAAAAATATCAAAGTTCAACCAAAATAGTATAAATTACCTGAAGGTTACTGCACTCGTAGCTTCAAGGTACATCGTCCCTTTTGTTAATCACACCATTCCAACTGGATTATATTTACAGCTTCAGATTCTCAACGCTTTTAAAATTTTCTCCATCACCATTTATTTAAAGTTGTTTCTGGGCTTTTCCGGAACTCATCTGTGTATATCTGACCCTTGTTTGTGGATCCAGACACATTTATGAACCATTTAATTATTCACCCCCGCAAAATAGCAAAGAAATTCTTACTTCTTTCACCAATATACGCCAAAACTGCCTACTAATGGGTATTCATTTGTCTTTGTAAATTTTGACTAATTAGTACAGTGATACTAAATTTTATTACCTTGTATCTAAGTGCACTAAAGTACATTCATGTTAGCACGTAAAGAACAAACTATTTTGAATCACCAAAATATACGAGCAAACTTTAAATTATTTTATCAAACTAAAATGCACTGTTTAACATCTTGAATCAAGTCGCGGATGTAAGAGAGCTTTTAACGCATCGAATAGTCAAAAGTCTCAGAGAGCGAAATTCATATTACCACCGGTATATATAGCGGATAGCCGGCACGTCGCTTTTGTCCTCAAAACAGACAATTCTAAAGAATTTCACATTCTCGTTTCCCATTCCGTCGCTCGCGCGTCGGTTTTTACGAATTTTTGTACTCGCCAGTTGAAAATCTCAGAAATTCTCACACGGCACGCAAAGTCTGGAAATAACTAATTGGCTTTTATACAGAAATCGTTGTTTCTACCTCTGATATTTGCATCCTATTTTCAACCAATTGTGACCCTCGTGACGTTGCTTAAATCACGCCTTTTACTATATGTGTCTTTGCTTGACGCATTTTCTCTTTCCTTTTCTAACCTGTTCGTATTGGTGCAAATTGATATTCTTTATTATCGATTATTTCAGTCCATGTGGACTATCTGGGTTAAATAACCCCGTATCGCGCCTTCCCGTGAATATTAAGCCCCGGTTTCTCCAAGATTCTCTGAACCATTAATTATCTGCAAAATTTACGCCGAATGAGCTTTTTTAAACTACGCAGGTGTTCAAACATACTATTAATTCTCAGAGCTTTATTACATGGTATTTTATTGGGTTTTTACAAGTTTCTATAGATATTATCTGTTACTAACGATTCAATTAACTTCAATTAAAAATAATGCCCTTTAATTTTTAGCGAATCCTAATTAAATATTCAATTATTATCTGTACGTTTTGTTTAATACCGGTTACTTGAAATAGAGTTAATTAATATAAATTTTGCACGTAATTTCCATTTGTTTCTTTCTTAAGAATAATTAAATTACACGCAGAGCTTTTTAATACTGTTTCTTTTGATATAAAGCGTCTTGTACATGATTTAAATCTCTTATTTTAATGAAACGACCGAATTTATTTATGCGTCATGGTTTTAATAAAGCGTATTATCTAATAAAATTCCTTATACACGGTGATTAAAATTATTTGATGTGATTATTTAATTTTCTACCCTGGTCTAAATATGAGTATTTTCCCCCTATTTGAATACAAATAATCCCACTTATTTGAATGCAAATATAAAGCATTTAAACTGCCAAAAAATATTTAGAAAAAAAAATTGCCTATCTCTCTCTATCCTTATCTATCTAACTTACCTACTTTGTCTCCAATTCAAAAAAAATAGTTACACCTACCCTATATCCCTATCTTATTCCTAACTCACTTAATTTTATAAACTGAAATTATCCCTAACTTCATCCTACTTATCCATCTAATCCTATATACATCCTATATACCTATCCTATTCCTAACTTTTAACTAATCTTCACTATACTTTACTTCATCCTACCTAATCCTATATACCTATCCTATTTCTAACTTTATTCCTAACTCTCCACTAATCTTATATGAAATATCTATACTTAACCTATCTTATTTTCTTCCTACATTTACTCTTTATTCTCATCCTAAACCTATTCCTAATTATCTCCCATATTTATTTTATACCTAGCTTTATTTTCTATACACACTTACTTCTACTCTTCTATATACACCTATTCTATCCCTATCCTATTTAAATCTAACTCTCTTCTTGACCCTCCAAGTCTTTCTTCTCACCATCCTAATACTCTTCATCCCTATTTCTCCCCCTTCTATATCTATACTTAACATCACTGTTATCTCACATACAATAAACTCATCCTTATTATCCTCACTCTTAAATATTGCTTCTTCTTCAGTCCCTACACTTGTCTGTTTCTCATTTATTGTTGTTTCCCTTTCTGCCGACAAACCAAACGATACTACTTTACAATTCTCGATTTTTCCTCTACGGAAAATCCTATGTACCTTCTAGAATTCTTATGTAATGGAATCCGCCAGAATGAATCCCTTAAATCTACTTTATTAAAAACAAACTTGCCATTTAACCTCGTCAAAAATAATTCTGCCTTCACCTGCTCCCGATTTGCTGCTTCTACCCCCACAACTTCTGCATGTTTTTGTATTAAAGCTTGAACCTCTACTTTCCTATCCTCTGGACATCTTATTGTGTTGATCTGTTTACCTTCATCATCCTCTACCTCTACTACATTAATACTAAACCCTGTGTCATCCTCTGTGACTTCATAACTGCCCTTCCATGGCACTACCCTATCCTTAATCCTTATTTCCTTCCGTTCCATATCTATCAAAACCCCTAACTTCATCATACAGTCAACACCTAAAATGCTCTGAAACTTCAGTCCAGGTACAATTACAAACTCCTGTTCACAGCTTAAATCTCCTATATCTATCCTAAGCACCACAACACTATTTACTACAGCAAACTTCTTTTTATTTGGAGCTACTAAATGGCTACGCTTTATAGGCATAATTCTATCACAAACCTTATCCCTATTTTTGCTGACGAATTCCTCCGATATTAAACTCGCCTCTGCACCTGTATCAAGTAATACTTCTACATTATTCTCAAAAATTCCTATATTAACAATTGGCAAACATAATTTTTCTACAGTTTCTGGCTCTACTTCCTCCTCAATTTTGAAAAATTCACGTGGATGTTCATACACATTTACACTGAAATCTAGTGGTCTGTCGCGTTCTAAAAATCCTGTCCAGGTCTGTTTTCCCTACTCGGTCCTGGTCTAGCCGTCACCTCAGCGTATGTCCTAGGCGTTTCCACTCGTTCCGTGTCTCTATTAGCAGTCCCGCTCATGTCTGGTGAACTATTCATTCTGGTAGGTCCCGGTCTCGGTGCAGGTCCCCTTCCTAAACTATTACTCCTAACGTATGGTCGTCTCTGTTCCCAATTCTGTCGCTGGTATCCGTAACTATTCCCCGTCTAGCGTAGTTGTCCCGTCTATTGTCAAACCTAACTGTGTTGATCTGTCTTTCCCTGTTATCCCGAGGTCGTCCACTACTTACGTCGTCGTACCTCTGCAAGTATTCTAGAAACATTTTTCTGTCCACTATGTTCTGTAGTGCTACGTGCTGTCTTATTTCTACCTCGAAGTGTCGTGATAAATATTTAATAATTTGTCGGTCCGTCAGTGGTGGGTTCAGTTGCTTTGCTATGCTATACTTGCGTATAGCATATTGCTCCCTACTTCCTGAAAATTCTCCCTTAAATCTCCCTGTGATTAAGTCGTCTCGTACCTGGTCTTGTCTGTGGTCACTCCAGTAGTGCTTTAAAATTTGTTTTCAAAGTCCTGATACGTGTCTATGTCCTGTCCTACTAAATTGTACCATGCTTCCGCGTTGTCCTTTAATAAAGCCTTTATCGTATTTAGTTTAGTCTGTTCGTCAAATAAATTTCTCACTAGATTTCTTACACTATTAATAAAAATTTGTGGATTTACCCTGTTATCGCCATAAAACTTCATGTGTTGGTCCAATGATACTCCACCTGTAGAAAATCTGGGACCATCCCCCGTTAAATTTGACATGTTGTATTTAATACTACTAACTTCGCGTTCTACCCTGCCTAACTGATCCCTACATGAGTCCGTCACTTCAGTCATTTTACATTAATCTCTTCTTCACAAAAAATGCGTACTTCGGACCTTAAATGTCCCATTTCCTGTCGAAGACCTGTAATATCACGCTCATTTTTTTCAACCCTATTTTCTACTTCCCCCAGTTTCACGGTAAGACTATCTTTAAATTCTGTAAATTCTTTAGTATTTTGTTCAATTTTCCCGCTTATCTGCTCTAATTTTCGGTTGGACTCCTCCCTAGCTCTATTAGATTCATCCCTAGCTCTATTAG